>JANHFO010006457.1:35905-59298 GCA_032468095.1 Pareas carinatus | reverse complement strand
TCTCCAATCGTCCCCTTCCTTTAACATGAAGCCCGAAAATGGCTCATTATTTCTGGTCATGAAAAGTTGCTCATTCTTTCTGCAACCTTTCAAAGAAAGCATTTTCCAGCTTGCTGCTTTCCAAACATCTTAGATTACCACCTGGCAGTATGGCCCTTCAATTTTTTTTATTATTTTTTTTTACACAAAAATCTTATTTGCTGTTTGAATCAAAATGCCTACTTTTCAAATGCTTTCACAAAGTTCATCCCTTGTTCCTTCCCCAAAGTTCTCCAAACGCACCATTTAGTAGCTAGATGGTAGGATGCAGTGTGAAGAACCTACTTAAAGCTGTGCAGATTTTGTATTTTGTATATCTAGTAGTTTCGAGAACTTAGTGCTTCCCTGTTTGGAAACCTGTTATTAAGAAGAAACAGATCATATTACAGGAATAACTGCTTTTAAATCTATAAACAGGTAAAAGGGCAAAGGTTCCCCCCGCACATTCGTGCTAGTGGTGTCCGACTCTAGGGGGGCGGTGCTCATCTCCATTTCTAAGCCGAAGAGCCAGCACTGTTCGAAGACGTCCCCGTGGTCAAGGAGCTGGCATGACTAGACCCGTAAGGTGCACGGAATTGTTACCTTTCCACCAAAGTGGTCCCTATTTTTCTACTTGCATTTTTACATGCTTTCGAATGCTAGGTCGGCAGAAGTTGGGCCGAGTCACGGGAGGTCACTCCGTTACACGGCACGCTTGGGATTCGAACTGTTGAACTGTCAAACCATCTGATTGACGAGGTCAGCGTCTTAGTCACGGAGCCACCACGCCCCCTCTTTAAATCTATAAAAATCTATAACATCTAAATATAGTGAGGAGGGAATACTGTGTTTTCATCGTTTCCACCAGCAGAATCTCACACTGAATGTTCCTTCTCTCTTTCACTAATTTGAAGACCTCTTTGTATTCTTCATTTCTTCCACTAATTTAACCACGTCCAAAACGATAAATTTGGTAATTCGATGGTAGGGTGAAGCTGCATTATTTCCATTTCAAAATGTAACAGCACTGACATCAGGTTTTGGTTTGAAATGTAAGTGGAGCACAACTGACTGGACACCAGAATAATTACAGAGTGTAATTACAGAATGCAAGTCTTTATGTATACAACTATTTATATAAGGATTGTTTTAAATGAGTGGTCCAAAGTATAATTCCACCAGATGCTTTTCCGTAGCTGGACATTCTTCCTACCTACAGCACAAATCCTGGGACCTGTGTGGTAACAACTCTCTGCATTTCTGAGCAGTTTCTTTCTAAACATCCCATAATTTCTCACCAGATGCGTATGGTCGTTAATATAGGCTCGCTGTATTGATAATGACAAAGACCACTGTTTGCACTTATGCAAGAAAAGAGCCATTCAGACAACATGCTAAGCCAGGTCATTTAAATCCTGTTTGCTTTACGCACCTAGAATCTTGGAGAAAATGCAGCTAAGGCAACGCGCGAAACTGCGAATGTTCTAATCACACCATCTCAATTTTTATTTGGTTTTTTCCATTTGCAGGCATAGGCAAAACGGAGAAATGACGACAAAGAGAGAGGAACGCTAAGACTTTCCCACTGTGCCCACAGCAGCTCTGATTGTAACTGAGCCACACACACACAAAATGAAACTAAAAATGGGGAGGGGGGATCCCTCTTCATTTTTACTAGCCATTATATACAGTTTATGTCAGTGATGGCTAACCTTTTAGACACAGAGTTACTGGGCAAGTTGCGACTAATGAGTCACGGCTTGTGATGTCAGCATCTGCCGCCAATACTCTCTTTCTGAGCATGTGCATGGCCCCGTAATGTCATCGCCTGGTGCCGCTACTCCTTTCTGAGCATGCTCAATTCTAGGGCAGTGCTGGGGCAACTTAGCTCGCATGCCAGCAGAGAGGGCTGTGTGTGCTCGCGTGCCATAGGTTCACCATCACTGGCTTATGTTAAAGATGCTGCGCAAGAGAGCTGCTTCTGGAAAAACAGAGTCCCACGGAGTCCCACCTTCCTCAATCATCTGCTGCTGGCTTACTGGTCAGTTATTTACCACGGTTCAGAGCAGACTCAGCCAGCAGATGTGCCAAGCACAAATGTGTTCATCCATCCATCTGTGATCCGTTCACTGCTCTTTTAATCCAAGTCTTTTAACTAGCAGCATCTTTCAGAGGATCAAGAAGATGGAGGCCGTTCTCATCTCTTATATCTGATCTTTGAAAACTGGGAATTTAGGGTCCGGGAAGCCTTTTCTACATGCAAAGCTACTTTCCTTCCCCAATTCTGGAAGAATCGTCCAATTATGGGTGGGTGGTGATCTGCCCCTCTCCCCTTCTCTCTCTGCTCTGAATCTCTATGGAGATTCCCAATCATTCAGGTGACGGCTGTCCCAAAGCTACTTTTTCTAACTGGACTTTGGTGGTGGTGAGGGGTTTCCTTTGAAAATGTTTTGCTTCTCATCCAAAAAGAGAGAATTGAAGAAGCTTCTTGGATGAGAAGCAAAATGTTTTCAAAGGGAAAAAAACCCCAAGGAAGTCCAGTTGTCTTTTGGAAAAAGCACCTTTGGGATCCTGCCTTTGAACCTCCTAAAAGATAATCCGTAGCCTGCCCTTTAGACAGGAAAGGAAGCTCACCTCGTTTCTGCATAAAACTGAAGAGGTCATCCAGGAATTCCTTCCTTTTTGGATCTCCATCAAGTTCATATAACTGCAGAGAGAGAGAGAGGGAGAAAAATAAACGAAAAAAATCGGGAGACAAAAATAAAATCACTTCAGACACTTTTCTTGAACTTCTCCAATACTTTTTATGCAATGTAGACAGCCAATCCATTGTAACAGCACATAAACAGGACACCCCAGGGGTAAATATGTTGTTAAGAGCAGTGGCTAGAAGGCTGTGGGAATGTAAACCCATCACAGATCTGATTCTTCTTAAGAATTGCGCTTTTTTAAAAGAACTCTGTTAAATTTCTAGGTTTATGTGTGCTTGTGTGATGTACAGAGGGAGGAGGGGGTTTGTTTGTTTGTTTTGTTTTTAAATAAAGCCTGCACTCCCTGGCTTGGTTCAGAGGTTGCAGCAATTTAGCAAAGCCTCAACTCCTACTAAACTCCTTTCTCTAATGAGACATTCTGCAGCTATTACAAACTGCAAGATCAGCAATTTGCAAGGGCATCAGCAATGGAGTCACCAGGATAACAGCAGACAAACACGCACGAGGCACCCAGCCAATTTCCTGGCCACCCTCTCGTCTGCTTTCTAGGACCTCCTCCTATTCCTTCCTCCCACCAACCGGCATAGGGAAATCTGCTTTCTTTCAAGGGACAGCCAAGGGACAAGAATTAAACCCCTATTTCATCCTCTGTTTGGTCCATTCTGGATTACTTGCCCACCTCATTCTGTGAGCAGAGATGACCCATGAGGCCATGTATCTTAGACATGCTAGACATTCCAACAAATCAAATTCCACCCCTCCCTCCAATTAATCACAGAGTAGTTTTTTTTATTGTTTGATCAAACCTATTAAAAATTAATGGAAATGTCAGTCTAGATCCAGCCAGCTCTTTAGTTAAGAAACAGAAAGAGCTGCAAAGGTTTTGGAACAAACCACAATATGGTAATCCATGACTATTTCTTCTCTTTTATTTACTATGGAAGAAAGCGACAATATGATTATCTCTAGGCAATCAGGTACTTGCAACGCGCCTAGATGGCATCTATGGCATGCTGAGATCAAAGTATTTTTTAGGTTATGTTGAAATGCTTTATGGGATTGTCAAATCTCACAAAATTTCCCTGTTCTTCCATGAGAATCATGCAAGACCTCAGTAATCACACAGGGCGATATGACTGAAATCCCAAATGTTTGGCAATTCAGTACGGTTAAAATTTAAAAAAAATTATTTGAACATTTGTTTTGGCTTTCAGTGAGGAAAGGTTTGCCAGTCCCTTTGTTATGGCATAATGATACCCATGTTCCTTTAAAAATCAGGAAATGCAATATAATCTAGTTAGAAGTACATTTTAGAAGAACGAACCAATCTGAGAGAGAGTGACAGACAGACAGACAGACAGACAGACACACAGAAAGCGAAAGAATGAGAGAGACACACACAAAGAGAGACAGACAGACACACACACACAGAGAGAGACAGAGAGAAAGAGAGAATGAAATGTCTTTTCAGCAATAATGTTATCTAAGAATACATACCAACCTTAAGAAGGTTTTCATTCATATGCAGATTTATGCACATTTGAACTCATGTCATGTACAGTTAATTTCTCATTTTAAAGTTCTAGCAAAAATTCACCGAGGTAAATTGGAAGGAAATGTGGATAAGTAAGAATTGAGTAAGCTCAATCATATAATCTCTTCCCCTTTATCTCTTAATCCCAACCCCTAGGTCTGGGATGGCAAACCTACGACATGCGTGCCAGAGCGAGCACGCAGAGCCTTCTCTGCTGGCACGCGAGCCAAGTTGACCCAGCATCGCCTCAGAGCTGAGCATGCTCAGAAAGAGAGTGGTGGGGCTGGACGATGACATCACAGGGCCATGCACATGTTCAGAAGAAAGTAGCGGTGCCGGGTGATGACATCACAGGAACATGCATATGCACAGAAAGTGTGCTGAGGCACTGGGTGATGACATCACAAGCCATGACTCATTAGCTGCAACTTATCCGGGCACTCAGTGCCTAAAAGGTTACCCATCACCAAATCAAGCAAAGCCCAAATTATTTCCTCTCTACTTGAGGTTGGGAGTTGCAACATGGAAGCTGTTAGGCTCTATATAAGACTACCATTTCATGCTTTTTGCATTCCTGGTCTGTATTTTCCAAAGGTCTGGTTTATAATCCTGCATTCTCCCTAATCACCTAAAATGCTAAATATTAAACGACTGAAGAAAATGTGAGATGTCAATATAATGGATCCAAGGGAGGGCAAGATGTGGAAGACACATTTAAAGTTTTTAAATCTTTTCTTTTCAATTCAAAATTTTCTGGAAAACTCCCATTACAACACCGGAAAGGACAAATCAAAAGAAGGTTCATCTGATTGCTTCTGTGTGTGCAAATTGAGACAGATGCCAGCTATGGAAAAAAAAATCTGCATTTTAAACTGAACTGAAGCAGAGGTCTCCAACCTGGGTCCCTTTAAGGTTTGTGGACTTCAACTCCCAGAATTCCTCAGCCTGGACTTCAACTCCCAGAATCCCTCAGCCAGCTATAGTATGCTGGCTGAGGAATTCCGGCAGCTGAGGTCCACAAGCCTTAAAGGGACCCAGGTTGGAGACCTCTGAACTGGAAGATCTGTGTCCTGGAATATGCGGGGAGGGGGGGCAATGTCCTACAGCTAAAGAAATAAACACAATCTGTTTTTCTACCCCACGGATTAATTCCATCTGCTACATTAAGAGGGTCGGAATTTTGCAGCGCTGCAGGAACGGAGCACAAACAAAACCAAAAATCTCCCCCCTCTTTCTTTGATAGTTTTCAAATGGAATGTGAAATTGAGAAAAAAGTAAAAAGGGGAGGGGGAAGGACCACCTGCTAAGCAAGGGAAACATGTGCTCGTTCCATCAGGCCCCCAACTAAATTGGAGCAGACTTTTCCTTCGCTTAAGCTGAGCGAGCAACGGCTTTGTCATCAGCACAACACGTAGATCCTTTGGTGCAACGATTCCCTTCGCATGCAGGAACGCTCTGCGCCCCTGGTGTGCAGAACATGTGTGCCCCACTGTTCTCAATTCCCAACTATTAATAGCCTTCAATCAGCAAGAATGTTCCTTGCTGGACCAGCGGCTGAGCTCATGAATGGCCTCAGCCTGTCCCCATCACATCACCCCACACAAATTGTGACACTGCACATGGTTGCAGCCTTCAATAAGTCCAATCTGTAGGACCCGCCCTCAACTGAAAAAAATAATAATTAACTAGGTAATTTTTTACCAGGATCTATCAATGGAAAAATTCTGAGAGATGTGGAGAAAGGCAGTGAAAAATACTCACACGAGTCGAAGGTATTGAATGAAATGAACTTAAACCGGTTCCAAAATGGAATAAGTTTCCAAACTAATCACAGTTAGCGATAAAGCAGACCGATTAAGCAAATAAACCAACAGATAGCAGAAAAGTCACGTGCCAGGCAACATGGAAAGTTTCCACCGTCTGGAAATCGACGACGGCAGAGTAATAACGCACACCAAATTATGGAAGTGAGATTTCCATAACTTGAACGCAAACGTTTAGAACATTTAAAATGCAAATATCTCCCTTTCCTATCAATCCAGCCCTTCTGGATGGGACAAACGGGAGCCTCTCTCTGCACTTTCCTGAGACAAACCAGGGCTTACTTTTGGCAGGCCCTCGATCCTGCTCATTTAGGGCTTAAAAGAATAAGCCATTAGCAATCAGAATTGCGCCTAGCAGCCCAGCCCTCTCCGACATAAATTCCTGCAGATACTCTAACTAAACGATAAATCCCATCAAGCTACGTCAACGGGGATTTGCACGCCTTCCAACAAAACATAGGCGCTCCAACAATCCAAAGAGAGGCATCGCATGTCCAGAACTGGTTTATCTGGGATTATGTTGGAATTATATTTGTCGAGGGGGGTTCCTCTGGGTTAGCAGTCCCAAGTCCAGGGATTCTCAATCTTTCTTATTCAGGAACGCCTCCTGAGCCTAATTTACCTCTGCGACTCCCCTCATGATTTCTGTAAGTTAGGGAGGAAAAGATAATTTATCATTTACACTGTTTATTACAGTGTTCCTCGAAGTACAACAGTTCGTTTAGTGACCGATCAAAGTGACCATGGCACTGGAAAAAGCGACTTTTCACACTTGTGGCTTGTGCGAGCATCCTCCTGGCCGCCTGGGCCAAAATTCAGATGCTTGGCCACTGGCATATGTTTATGGCTGCAGCGTCCCAGAGTCGCGTGACCAGCTTTTGTGATCTTCTGATCAAGCCAATGGGAAAGCCAGATTCACTTAACAACTGAGTTACTGACTTAACAACTGTAGTGATTCACTTAACAACTACGTCAAGAAAAGCTGTAAAATGGGGCAATGCTTACTTAACCAATGTCTCCTTTAGCAACAGGAAGTTTGGGCTCAATTGTGGCCGTAGGTTGAGGACTACCTATACACTAATCTGTACACTGCAGGTGGCCCTCTAGAAATATGGTACAGTCCCCTTGGGGGGGATCACATAGCCAGCATTGAGAATCCCTGGCCTAGTCATCTGGAAAGGGCCAGATTTCTCAATCTCTGTGTCTGTGTGTGTGTGTGTGTGAGAGAGAGAGATGCCAGTAATGAAAGAACTGAATTTTAAAATGGGCCAAGCTGAACTGGAAGATCTGTGTTAGAGCTCCTTTGGGATTCCAAAAATCTTCCTGCCTATCTTTTGCAACCTGATGTCATCCTGAAGCGTTCAAGTCAACATCCACTGGCGCTCTGATTAAAGGAGGGGGTCTGGGAGTTGAAATCCAATGCATCTGGGGGGCACCAGGTTGGGAAAGGGCGTGTGCCATGCCTATCTCATGGAAACAAAGGATATGAAAGAATGTGTACATGGGCTACAGAAAGCAGGACTGGAAAAGGATACGAAAGGCCTTTAGTCAATCAGAATAAAGCTGGAAGGGGCCTTGGAGGTCTTGTAGCTCAACGACCTGCTCAATCAGGAGACACTGAACCATTTCAGACAGATGGCCGTCCAGTCTTTTCTTTAAAACCTACAGTGATGAAGCACCTACAACTTCTGAAGGCAAAAGCTGTTCCGCTGGTTGATTCTCCTCATTGTTAGGAAGTTTCTCCTTAATTCCAGGTTGTTTCTCTCCTTGATTGATTTCCATTCATTGTTTCTTGTCTTGACTTCTGATGCTTTGGAAATTAGGTTGACCTCCTCATCTTTGTAGTAGCCCCTCAAACACTGGGATACTGCTCTCATGTCACCCTAGTCCTTCTTTTCTCTAGACTAGCTATACACCCAATTCCTGCAGCCGTTCTTATATGCTTTTGTCTCCAGGCCTTTAATTATCTTAGTTGCTCTTCTCTGCACTTTTCCCAAAGTCTCAGCCTCCTTTTTGTAATGTGATGACCAAAACTGGATGCAGTATTTCAGGCGTGGTCTTACTAAGGATTTATAAAGTGGTACTAATACTTCACGTGATTTCGATTCTCTGTTTCTATTTATGCAACTACCAGTTGTATTGGATTGACTTGCTTCTGATCAATCCTCCACTGCACAGCAAAAAAAGATGTCGGCAGGTAGCTCAGCAACACTGTTTCCCAGCCTTAACACTGACATCAATTCTATTCTAATTTTTATCAGAGGAAGAAAGAGATGGGCCATTTAGCCATCAAATCTGGTTTTCAAAAAACTTCATTGGTTCCTCCTGCTGCCAAATTGGTTTCATTCCAACTGCTGATTTATAAGAACCATTTCCTGGGTGTATTGGCGTGCTCGCTCTCTTCCCACCTTTTTGAGTCTTGACGAACATATGACTTAGAATTTATTTGCCAAGTGTGTCCGAACACACAAGGAATTTGTCTCCGATGTACATGCTCTATACCAGTGACAGCGACAACCTATGGCACGCGTGCCGCAGTGGGCACGCAGAGTCCTCTTTGTTGGCATGCGAGCCAAGTTGCCCCAGCATCGCCCCAGAGCTGAGCATGCTCAGAAGAGAGGAGCGGTGCTGGGCGATGATGTCACAGGGCCATGCACATGCTCAGAAAGAGAATAGTGATGCCGGGCGATGACATCATGAGCCGCGACTCATTAGCTGCAACATGTCTGGGCACACAGTGCCTAAAAGGTTAGCCATCACTGCTCCATACTTACATACAGGCTAGAATTGACAAACTGTAATTACAATCCTAGTTCATAATCATAAAGTACATTCATCATGTCATGTAATAGGTGCAATCGACAAACCGCCATCCTAATCATAAATACATTCCCAATCATAAAAGTACATAATGGCTGTTCATCAGGAGTACACAAATGCCTGCCCTTGATTGCCTGGCAAGCTGACCTTGGAAAGGAGGAAGACAACTGGAGAGGAAAGATGTGGCATTAAAGACAAGTAGAAAAGTCTTCTGTATAAAGGAAGTGCACATATTTACAGGTGGAAAATGTATATTGCATAAATGCGTAAATGAAAATGGATAAGAGCCAGTGTGGTCTAGTGGAGCAAGGTCCTGGACTAGGTTCTAGCTCCTCCTTAATTTAATTTCTATACCGCCCTTCTCTGTAAAACGGACTCCGGGCGGTGTATAGCCACATTAAAACAACAAAAAATACAGAAACTAAGAAAAATTTAAAACTAAATATTAGTAAAGGCTGACAATTTAAATAACCCAGAATCATAAAACCAATTTAGACCCAATAGAAATATACTAAAAAACCAGGGGGGGGGGAGAGGGGTCTAGGCCAGGCCAGCCTGAACAAATAAATAGGTTTTCAGAGCACGGCAGAAAGCACGAAGGTCAGTAATTGTACGAATCTCTGGGGGGAGATCGTTCCAGAGGGTGGGTGCTGCTACAGAGAAGGCTCTTCCCCTGGGGGTCACCAGCCGACATTGTCTGGCCGACGGCACCCTATGTAGGCCCTCTCTGTGGGAGCGAACCGGTCGGTGGGAGGTAGCTGCCGGTACAATGCGGTCCTGTAGGTAACTAGGCCCTATGCCATGGAGCGTTTTAAAGGTGGTAACCAGAACCTTGAAACACGCCCGGAAAACCACCGGCAAGCCAGTGCAGCTCGCTGAATGACTCTGGTATAGTCCTTCTCTCTCCACTCAAGACTGGGAACATGGGACATGGGGGGGGCGGAATCTACCTACCAACCTTCACTAGATCAACATAGTAAATTTTGGTCCATAATCTTCAACGGAGTGGGTTGATTCACACTGATAATAAATAAGGGCAAAGCCTGAAAGGAAATATGTGATCCACGGAGACAGCACGTGATGATGTCCGGGGTATGGGTGGAGGAATGTGAAATAGACCAGTGAATAAGCTTTTGTTTAGAAACTCCCATCTACTAATAGCAAGAATTTGGCAGAAGGCTGCTTGGTAAACAGACTATTTAAGGGCCAAGCAACGTAAATCTAAAAGTGGAAGGTGGGGAAGAGAGCCTGGGTTAAATCTCAATACAGCTGTCAAATACGTCTGGGCCCTACTTACTTTGCAGGATGGTTGTGATGAGGTGCAGCGGAGTGGGAACCCGTGCAAGCTGCCTTTTAAGTCTTGATCGATTTAGAAATGTGCACAGAGTAACAGCTGAGAAATGAAGGGGACGTCTTTTCAGGTTGCACGAAACCAAATTGCCTTCAGCGGAGAACCAACGAAACCTTATCCTCCATGACAGAGCCTACTGTTGTGATGCGCGTCTTTACAAACACACCCTTACACGAGACAATACACATATGAGGTTGGGCTTGCCCAACAGTAGCATCTCCTAAATGTGCTCCTTTCATCTCCACCTGGTGTGTGTTTCGATACTTTACTGCCCACAGATGGACAATACCTCGTGATCATGCGTTTCATATTGGGGCTACCCTTGAAGAGCATTCGGAAACCCACAGCTGACGCAGAGTGCAGTAGCGTGTGCAGTTCTTATGGTCCCCTAGAGTGGCCATGTTATGCCACTGCTTCACAAGCTGCACTGGTGGTTGGTCTTGCTTCAAGGTGCAATTCAAGGTCTTGGTCATCACTGTGGATCCTGTCAGCCAAGAAATTTCAGCTGGAACATCTTACCCACCTCACTCCCTGAGGTGAAATCGGTTCTCACTCTCCTGACGCTTTGAAAGAGCCTTAAAACCTGGCTTTGCCAGACAGCTTGGGAACCCAATGAGGGAGCTTAGTGGTTGATTAAAATTTCACACACACCCCTCCGCCCACCCACCCCGAAGTGTGTCCAGTTCCCTTCTTTGCCATCTTGTGTCTATGATTTTATCTGTTAAATGTTTTTATCTGCTGTCTTTTTTTACAATGGAGGATTGTAATGCTTTTCAATATATACTTTTTCTTCGAAGTTGTAAGTCGCCAAGTGTCATTGGGTCTGAGATTAAATTTTATAAATAAAATAAATTCAGTAGAGAGGAAGCAGAAAATAAGGTCTTGAGCGGCAACTAAGAAAGTCATGAATTCTGAATGCGCTGGAGTAAAAATGATATGCTTAGCTGTAGAAACACTGTGAAGCAGGACGATGCTACAGCAATGCTGAGAATAAAAGGCAATTGGATATAATGACGGCCTCTATGCAAGGAGAAGGGCGGGGCCGTATCTCAAACCAGCCTTTTCCCCGCTCCCCACAGCCATGTAGGAACACATTGCATGAAAGAGTGACTAGATAGTACAATGCCCATACTTCAGCTCCACCTATTTGTGGGGTTTGTCAATGTCACTTGTACAGAAGGGTGATTATTTAAACATCTGACACTGCATCCACATCTTCTTGGAGATAGAGGTTCCATGCTGCTCATTCTTCAAGAATCTCCCTACTCATTGGGTTTTCTCCAAAGAGAGTAATTCGAAGCCAACATTACCCAAAATATCCAATCAGCAATGTTTTTTTCCTTGCTGCTGTTATTTTCAGGATGAAGAACTGACTCCGTTTTTGCTAGCAAAGGTCTCCTTCTGATATCTCTGAAGGAGATATTGGCCCAATCAGATATTTTAGATGGAAAGACAATAGAACAGAAACGGCTCTCTGAGAGAAGCACCAAACAAACTTTTTTTGGGGGGTGGGATGGTAAACACACACACATACCAATGAATAAAAGAGGGTCAACTTCCCTTCTCCTTTTTTTCCTAATGAGAAAAAAGCAGGATGGCAAAAAGAATTTGAGCATTTAAAATTTATTTCATATCTAACAACCCAGAGATTGCTCTACGTGCATCTTTTCAGATCTCAAAGAGAAAAAGAAAGATGGAAGGAAAAGGCCACCAGAATAAAATCCATCAATACGGATATCCCAGCTCTCTTTGGATGGAGAGTAACAGCAAAATATTCAAATAAGCATTGCTCAAAAGCTCAGATATCAGAAGAAGAGAGGGCTGGGAGGAAAAGATAATAAAAATTGAGGAACTGAAAAGCTATTTGCATATCAGGTTACATGTGAAACCAAGAAGCCCGGTTAAGCTGCAGTTTCAAAGGGCTGCTTCCTGTTACACCAGGGGACTGAAGGGAGCAGGTGTGCCGGGTGCCCATCCCCTCAGCTGGGGCCCGTTTTAAAAATGTCACTCCCCTCATCCCAACCAGCAGGCTACTCTCAGCATGCAGGCCCATTTCAGAAAGCTCTGATGGGAAAAAAGCCCATCCGACTGCACCGAAGGTCGCCCCTGACATGCAAAGAGGCCTATCAGGGGGCAGCAATCCACTGGATCACTTGGAGGGTGGACAGAATAACAAGAGTTGGAAGGAACGTCATTGGAGGTCTTCTAGTTCAACTATAGCAGTGATGGCGAACCTTTGGCACGGGTGCCAGAGGCAGCACTCAGAGCCCTCTCTGTGGGCACCCACGCCATTGCCCCAGCAAAGATTTTTTTTTACTACATAGCCAGAGGGACGTGAGGCTCCCCTCCCCTTCTCCACTTGCGCCTGAGGATATTTCTAACATCGCCTGCCCCTCTGCCCAGCAGCTCAATGGGAGCGCTTCCTCCCTCCCCTGTCTGGGGTAAGACGGACGGCTCAAATGCAGTGAAGGTGAGAGAGGAGAGGAGCTAGGTTGGAGGGGAGAGCATAGCTCACCGTGGGCCGCAGAAGCTGGGGTAGACTGCCAGAAGGCTCGCAGCAAGCTCGTGTAGACCGGGGTTGGGCTGGGGGCATATGGGGGGGTCACCGATCTCCACGGGGGAGCATGTGTTGCCATGTTGGCACTTTGTGATAAGTGGCTTTTGGGTTGCAGTTTGGGCACTCTGCCTCTAACACTGCCCTATAGGATTTCAGGCTAATGGTTGTCCAATCTCTTCTTTAAAACCTCCAGTGATGGGAGCACCCACAACTTCTGAAGGCAACCCGCTCATTCCGCTGGTTAATTGTCCATGACTTCTACACGATGCCATGTGTAAGGGGCTGATCCTAGATGCTGAATCTTCAACAGCATGGCTCATAGAAGCCTCATTATGAGCTCCAAGGAACACAGTCTTTGGAATTGTTTCCACTGCACCATGGGGAAAACTTACTAGCTTACCAATTCATTGATGCTCCTTAACAATGAGACAGCTACTCATGTTCCAAGCTTCTCCTATGTGCTCTCAAGCTTAAGAATACAACAGCAGCAGCCCGTCAAGTCTTGCTATCTGGTTTCTTAAAAAGGGCATTTCCGAGCCGGACAGCTTCTAAACAAGAAGCTTCCAAACAGCTAAAAGGATTCCACTGACACCTTTTCCCATGAATTTGGCCTTTTCTGGTTTTAAAGGTATCAGCACCTCTTGCGTCAGTGAATTTCACAACCCGATTCAGTACTCTGGGGGGAAAAAACACAGTGACTTTTTGTTTTCCTGAATAAATGACTTGGGCGAGGAGTGGTAAAAAAAAAAAGATCACATTTGCAAGATGGCACAACAATAGGAGGGACAACGAACACCTTGCATCAAGATTCAAAAAGTTCCTGACAAGCCCAGGAAACAGCGTTTCAACTGGATTAATGCAGAGTCTTACAGTGGCTCTCAGAAATGAGAGACGTGAGTGTAGGATGGAGGGGACCTTATTGAGTGGCTATTCATATTATTTTAAAAAAACCTGGCTTTCCTGGCAGACCACAAGCTGAGCGTGAACCAAGAGTATGATATCCCTACAAATGCAATCCTAAGACGCATCCAAAGAAGTTAAAAGTGTGGCTGACTTTAGGAAAGGCTTTAATAAACTACAGCTAAAGATGTGATAAAGAATCTGACAAGGTATAAGAGATGGTTGGAGGCACTTAGTATGTTCAGCCCAGAGGAGAGAAGGCTGCAGGGAGACCTGGGAGCTGGCCTTGAGTATCTGAAAGGTTTTCCTTCAGAGGAAGGCCGGAATTCTTCATATCATTCCACAAATTGAGACAGGAAAAAAATAAGCTTAACTTACAAGGAGGAGGTATGGGGAGCACAGGGGCCTGGCGGTTAAGATACTGGGCTTGTTGACCGAAAGGTTGAGAGTTTGAAACTCAAGTATATCGTGTCATGAGGGAAACTCCCATTCCAGCCCCAGCGCCTGCCAACCTAGACGTTTGAAAGCATGCAAATAAGAGTATATAAATAGGTACCATCTTCGGTACCTCTACTGTAGAGTCAAAAGGCCAGACCTATCCAGTTCAACTTAATTTTCATCTTTCCGTCATGTTTCACATAATCCAATGATATCCCAATATATGTGGTTGAGGTCAATCGGCAGCTCTTCTAGTTGAGCGTCCATTTTCATTGTTCGAATGCTGACCGTTCCTATGTCCAAAGGCAGTCTGATTTAACCTGGTGATTCTGAGCACCCTCTGCCTTTGGGACAGATCTTCCCGCTGCCGTGGGTAGTTGACTTAGGGTCTCTGGGGAATGAGGGCCATTTTTGAGGTTGCATTGGCATGTGGAAGACTAGACGGGGCAAAAGACGGAATACAAATCAAAGGCACCTATTTAAGTCACTTAAGATTTGCAAGGGGTGTTGTTCTCTTCTCACAAGACCCAGAAGAGCTACAAGGACACATGCAAGAGCTGCACAAAGCAAGAAAACCATTTGGCTTGGAAATAAATTTGAAAAAGAGTCAAGTTATGTTTAATAAATTCACCAAAGAAAGGAAAACCTTTGTATCTGGAAAAGAACTAGACATAGTAGACTACTATATATACCTTAGCCTACGGACCTCAATGGAAGGTGATACAATAAAAGAAATTGAACGATGTGTTAAATGTGGTTGGCAGACATTCGACAAGCTAAGCATAATTTTCAAGAACAACCTCCCGCTATGCCTGAAGAGAAAAGTCTTCAATCAACGTGTGCTTCCTGCTCTAACATATGCCAGTGAAATATGGAGACTAACCTCACAATCGCTACAAAAGCTATGAGTGGTGCAAAGAGCCATGGAAAAATACATGCTCGGCATTACAAGCCAGGCTAGAGAAACTTGCACATGGATTAAAGAACAAAAAGGTATACGATATCATCAAGAATGTAAAAGAATCGAAATGGAAATATGGGTTGGTCACAAAGCGAGAAGAACGGATGGCAGGTGAATCAAAGCAGTCACGGAGTGGATTCCACTGGATAAAAAGCACCCACGAAAGAGACCTAAAACAAGATGGATCGACGATATCAGCAAGTATTGTGATCCCAAGTGGCAAAAGAAAGGACCATATAGGTTGGGAACATGCGGAAGAGGTCTTCATCCTGCAGTGGATAGACAATGGCTAAAATGATGACATAGGTACCACTTTCGTGGGAAGGTAACAGTGTGCCATGCGCCTCGCCGTACAGTCATGCCGGCTGCATGACCACTGAGGCATCTTCAGACAACACTGGCTCCCTCAGCTAGGAAATGAAATACAATATAAAAAAAAATCAGTCAGATATGTAGGAAAAATCCCTCATCGTAAGAAGGGTTCAACAATGGGTCAGACTATGTTGAGAGGTGACTAAATGGAGGCTAGATGGCCATTTGTCAAGGATGTTGTCAAGTGGTAGATTCCTGCACTGAGAAAAGGGTTGAACTAAATGATCTCAAAGGCCCTTTTAACATCTGCCTTATATCAGCGGTCAAGGCCCACCAGTGAGCCGTGAGAAAATGTTGGTTGTCCGCAGGAAAATCTGGAGATTATGTGAATTTTTTTTGTAGAGTTGTATGGTTCCTGCTCCTGGGGATGGCAGAGACAGCTAGGCACATGTAACTGGGCTGCCTCCAGGGCTCAGAATTTGCCTGCACCGGTCGTACCGGAAGCGCTTCCGAAGCGCCTCTCAGCTGGTTGAAAGCGAGCAAATTCCGAGCTCCAGAGCTTGCAGCCCAACTGACTTCTCTCCAGCCCTGACTTCTTCATCCCCGGTGTTATTTGGCGGCGGCGGGGCAGATGGATGATTGCGGCTCGCCGCCGCAAGGAACACAGGCGGGCAGAAGTGGAGCCCCAGAGCCTGTGTGTGTGTCTGTGTGTCTGTCTCTCTATGTGTGTGTCTGTCTGTCTCTCTGTGTGTCTTTCATTCTCTCTCTCTCTCGTCATTCTCATTCTCTCTCTCTCTGTCTCTTTCTCTGTATGTTTGTTTGTCTCTCATTTTCTCTCTTTCTATCACTCATTCTCTGTGTCTCTCTGGGTGTGTGTCTGTCTATCTCTCATTCTCTCTCTTTAAAGATTTGATTAAATAAGCATTTATGATTTTGTTATAATTAAATAAGCTTTTAAGTTTTGTTATATTAAATAGATCCCTTTTATGTTAATAAAATGGAAGTTATCCGATCATTATTTTACAAATATACGTATTTTATTTTAAAAAATCATATTAGTGGTTCGTGGAATTCAAAATTATGAATTTAGTGGTCCGAGGTCCAAAAGGTTGGCGACCACTGCCTTATATGATTCTATGAAAGCCGCTACCAATCTGTTTCAATGAAAGACCATAAAGAGTTTCAGTATTATGCAAAAGATTTTTGTCCATTCATCTCTCCCTGTGTCATTAGTAACTTTTAAAACCAGCCCTGAAGCCTTTATTTAAATAATGTATACAACCACTCCCATTTGTGGCTCTAGGCAACTTTTAAATATTCAAAACAATAAAATAAATTTCCTCACAGTGCAAGATTCCAATCCCATCATTTTGCAACAATTTCCAGAAAGACAATTGTGTTATTCTATCGCAGCAAAACCAGATGGAGTCTTTGGACACTAACACATTTATTAATTATCACTGTCCTTTTCTGAACTCCCTCCTCCAAATTAATATTTTCTTTTAGATATAGTCGAGTGAGATTGTGGCTTAGATCTGAATTTTGAAAATACAGTTGCGTACTTACTGGCAGTTTCATCCTTGAATGCTTTTCTAATGATTCCTTAGGTGGAATTTTTACCCTGTACTATCTCACCTCTGGGCAATAATCTGTCTCTGAAATGGGTGACAACTTTTTGAGAAGCACTATACTCCTACCCTATTATTACTGTCCCAAATGCAATTTGTATTACTGGTATCAACCTCTTAATAGACCAGTTGGTCAAAGCTTGTCCTCAATATGATAGTTACTTATGTTCCAAGTCCCCGGAATACCCATATGGCTGAGAAATAATTTATTATTATATTGATATTTATTTAATAAATAATGGTTATCACTGGCTGCCATACCAAAAAATCTTTGGATGGCACTTAAAAAAATCTGCTCATTGACAAAATTTCCATCTGCCAATTGTAAAAGGTCACACTGCTTGGATCTGAACATGTGCTGCACTGATACAGTATGATGCGGTAGGCTCTTGGGAACAATTCAATGAATATGAAGGCCAACACCACCTAAAGGACTGGCAGCTGTGACTTCACATTGTTGTGAACAGATAATAATTACCCATCATACACCATCGGCACTGAGAAAGTCGTCATCCGTCAGTTGCAAAAGGCTACTTTACTTAGAGCAACTTACATATCCTATGATAGCAAAAGCACTAGCAATAATACTTAGACATATATACTGCTCCATGGCACTTTTCAGCCCTCTCTGCAGTTCTTTGGTAGACACTGAGCATATTGATCCCCTCAACAATCTGGATCCTCATTTTACTGACCTTGGAAGGATGGAGGCCTGAGTCAACCTTAAAGCCCATCAGGATCGAACTCCCAGTTGTGGGCAGAGTTTGCTTGAAATACTGCATTTTAACCACTGCACCACCAGGGCATCAATGATGATACTTTAGTATTATTAAACAACAAGATCTGCTTGTCCTGGATCCTTGGGAAGGATCTGATAGGTAGCCCAAAATGCCAAATCTAGTCTCAACCACTGACTGACTGTGCAACCCAACATAATAACAACAACGCTATACAAACAGGTCACTTGTACCAGCAGGAGAGTCTGAACGAAGTTCACTACAAATACCTGAGCATTCTTCAAGCTAACATCAAGCACACTGAAATCAAGGAGGTTAGAAGTGATTAAATCATGAGAGGGAGGATCTTAAAGTGCACATTTGGTGGAGGAAATATCATCAAACTGGTCCATAAGAAAGAACAAGTGAAGAATTGAAAAAAGGAACAGGGAAAGACAAAGTATGAGAATGGAGGCTTGTGCTTGGAGCTTGTGGGCTGGTTTCTGAACATTTTGTTACCAAGCTAGAATAAAACAGAACAGAATAGAATTTATTTATTGGCCAAGGGTGTCTGGACACACAAGGAATTTGTCTCTGGTGTAAATGCTCACTACTTACATACAGGCTACAATTGACAAACTGTGGTTACAATCCTAAGGCGATAATTGACAAACAATTATTACAATCCTAAGATACAGTCATGATCATAAAGTAAATTATCATCATGTCGTGTACGTATTAGGTGCATTCATACTCATAAAGTATATTCCTCACGTTATGAAGTACAATCATCATGTCAGCTAGGCTAGGTAGCATCTTCAGCGAAATTTATGGAATGTCAGCGTGGACCACGCAAAGTCCTTATAAGCAGAACACCAACATCCCCTAAATTCTGCTAAAGATGTTACCCACAAACCTGAAGAACGAACTTCTACTCTCATTGCAAGGCAAAGTATTACATTACATGATCAGTACATTTAAAAAAAAAAACTCTAGCAAGCAAAATTGATAGGAAGTCCTGGCAATGACTAAGAGCAGAAAAGCTGCAAAAGAGGCAGAGAAGCTCATTCTGGCGGCACAAGACCAAACTTGAAGAATATATGCACACAACGCCAGATTGGAGAAGACACCAAATGCCGCCTCTGCAAAAAAAGTTGAAAAAACAGTGGACCACCTAGTTAGCTGCTGCAGTAAGATCACACAGACTGACTATAAACAACAGCATGACACAGTAGACTATAAACAACAGCATGACACAGTAGCAAAGATGGTTTATTGGACTTTATTCAAGAAATACCATTTGCCTGCAAGCAAGAACTGATGGGATCACAAAACAGACAAAGAAACAGAAAATGAAGAAGCTAAAGTAGGGTACTCTGGGAGTTTAGAATTCAAACAGACAAGCATCTGCCACATAATACCTCAGACCTAGCAACCCTATAAGAAAGTCAAAAAAAAAGTCTGGATAGTGGATGTTGCAATACCTGGAGACAACAATAGAAAAAAAGGAACTTGAGAAAATCACACACAAAAAAACCTTGCAAACTGAAGCAGAACGATGCGGCAAAAAAAGTAAAAATAGTACCAATAGTAAAAGGCACCTTGGATGCAATCTCAAAACATCTGAAGCACCACTTGAACACCATCCGCATTGACCAAATCACCAGACAATTGCAAAAGGCTGCTTTACTTGGAACAGCTTACATCCTGTGATACCATTAACACCATCAAATAACGCCAGTCTATTCCAGGACATTGGGAAGGGCTCAATACAGAAATTAAAATGCCAAATCCAGCCTAAACATTTGGCTGACTATGCAACTTTCTATAATAATTTTATTAAACTTGTATGCTGCCCAATTCTCAACAATTGTGGGCAGCTCACAATAGGATTTGTCTTTCTTTAGTTAAAGTTTAAACAGCTTTCCCTAGTCTGAGGTCGTTTTTTGGACATTGGCCTACAATCTTCATCAGCACCAGCCAGTATTAGAATTTAGGGCGAAAAACAATGATTTCCTTTATATTTTACTATCATGCTTCTGTGACTAGAAACGAATTGTTCCCAATTCTCCCAGTTTGTTTCTTAGCTAAAAGCAGCGTTCATGTGACACACATAGTCACAATTACTGTTAAACATCCCACTGTATGTACCCCTGATAGCGCACCAAATCACACTGAACACTTTTCTAGTCTCCCTCTCTTTTGCAGAATATTCCAACAATGATAGGTCAGCAGCACCTCAGGCAACACTTCCTTTTGTTTTTCCAAAATAAAGCCACCGGTGGCCTGATCAGATTTGGTTTTGAAAAGGATCCCTCCCATAGGGAATGAAAAACGAAATAGGAATAGCAGAGGTATTGCTTTCCAGAGGAGCTCCCTTCTGAGGCTGGTCTTTCACATCATGTCTTTTGCTTGGAGGACTAATGGTTGCTTGCGTTTATCAACTATCCGTTAGTCCAGATTTACGCAACACATTCCACTGTGATTAAGATATAATCATTTGTCCAACCATAGATACAAATCATGGTTAAAGTACTTCTCTTCTTTACTACCATTTAAATCAGGGTCCATGACATGATCACAGTAGGTCCTTAACCATACCATGCTTAGCATACTGATCAACAGGTATTTTATATTGCACTGTTATATTGGTTTTTTTTTAACCATTCAGTTGTGTCTGACTCTTGGCAACCCCAGGCACCACTGTATTAGGATCATCAATATGGCAGCTAAAAAATTCTGAATGCTTCAAAGTGCATTGGTACTTATATACCATCAAAAGATTCCCTTCGGGGTAAGCAAACTTATAGCACAGGAGGGAAGAGTCAGTAAGAGTAGTAAGAAATTGTTACTGAAGAAATTAAAAGTCAGGACAAAGGAGGGGGAAATAGTGAAAACTAACTGCATTCAGTTCACATTCACACTGTCTGTCCATATAAACCATCCTTGTATACCATTTTATATATTGTTTTTCAATGAAAAAAATTCTGTTTGTCTTCTCTTCCTCCATTTTCTCTTTCCTGCTTATATATTCATATCATACAATAATCTCCTTTGTCAGCAAGAAATCTCTCCAGCTCCATATTTTCTTCTTGGCTAAACGCTTACTTAAACTGGAAAGAGAAAAAAGGAAGAGCACTGGGAAACAAACAGAAGGCGATATCTATCCAGATTAGCTAAAATTTCAAATCTAGTTTTGCCCTTCTTGCCATCTTTACTCTTCATTTTCGTTTCTTGTTGGTTTTTCTTGTTTTTGATGTTATAAACCATTTGCCCAGGATTTGTTTCTCTTTATTTTTCACATTTTTGAGCCACCCATCTCCCACAGAAGTTGCTGGGAGTTGACTGCCATATATATTTAATATATTATTCTTGCCATTACTACTACTACTACTACTACTACTACTACTACTACTACTACTACTACTACTACTACTACGAGGGTAGGTTTAGAAATAAATGGCTACCAAGCAAGCAGCACCGTTTCACACAATACAGATAGATGCCAGTTCTGCATTGGGTATTTGCTTAAGAGGAACAAAAGAGAGGAGGTTCAAAATTCTCAAGATAAGAGGCTTCTCGGGGGCATTTTCTGGAAATATTAAAAATATCCAATAGTGGTGAATTATCTGTAGCTTCGGTGTAGGGTGAGAGTGGAGTTCGTTCTCCGACTTTGTGGGTTGGTTTCTGAACGTTTCGTTACCACGCTAGGTAACATCTTCAGCGGATTTCTAGGGGATGGCAGTGTTGGTGTTCTGTTTATAAGGGCTTGATGTTGAGACAAACATCACGTCAATTAAAAAACAGGATCCCCTTTTAAATTTTAATGTTCAGGCCTGATTTAATTTCTTTTAATGATGTTCTTAACTTATATATGTATGTTGTATTTTTAATATTGCCTGTAAGCCGCCCTGAGTCCTTCGGGAGAAGGGCGGGATAGAAATAATTTTTTTTATTATTATTATTATTAGACAAATGGCCCATTGGGATCCATACATTAAAACAATATATTTCACATATGTTCAGAACTGAAATATATAAAAATGCTTCTTTGTATCTGAATAAAGCAGTACCATTGAGAATTGCATATAAGGATCTGATTGGGATAAAACAGGAATTATTTGAATTTCCTTTTAATTCTACTGTTTACTCTTGTCATATATGGTCCTATTGTCCTGTATTTTGCATTCTGATATGGCCTTGTGCCTAATCATTAAAGATTATTATTTCAAAGCAAAACATTTTTTTCATTTGGCAGTCTTAGTAATAAGTAATCAAATAGGTCATTGACTTCTTAAAAGAGACTTGTAAACATAATAGTTTTGATTTTCCTTCTTGGAAAAAAGTTCCCTTTCAATTCATTGTTTTTGAATTCTGCTAATAAAACCTGGAACTTTGAAATAACTGCAATTAATTCCTCCAGTCACTAGAAATATTAAACAGGATTGTTACAATTTACAGAGGCAGGAAATTCTCTTTTTTCCCAAACAGAGAAAGCCCAAGTGAGGTGTATTTGCCCAACATTGAAATAGGTTCTTTAAGAAAGTATTTTCATTCCTACATATGGCAAGAAAGATAAGGCAAATTTATTGAACCATGAACATAATGTACATTAGTATGCTTGAACAGCTTTTATCAAACACAGCATTAGAAATATTAGAAGAATTAGCAACTGGAAAAATATTAACTTGTTGAGCAGCTAAATTGAATGTGGGCAGCTTTTGTTTACAGCTATAAAGACCACAAACATTAAAGTAAAATTACTGAACTGATAAAGAAGAATATTTGTGCTCAGGATTGAAATTAGGTGTCCTTGGTGCTAAGCTTGGTTGTTTTTTTCCAAGTGTTTCACCTAGTTTGAGTAATGAAATGTCTGCAAGAAAATTACCAAGTTCAGAGCATCAAGGGCCTCTCAAAAATTACTGTGACCAGTAGAATTGCATGTGAAGACATCTATTGCCAAAGAAAAGATCTTCTAATATGAAAAAACTACTTTCAAAGATTATGGTAGATCAAATGATGTTTCATGTTTTAAAATGTATACTTGTGAAGTGCAAGAAGCCAAAAACACCAGCCTGAAGATGGCAAGTGAGACCTTGCCGAAACGACAGAATGTAAATGAATAAATGAATAAATAAAGCTCACTTGTCAATCTATGATGTATTATGGACCAATAGTTAGCAGTCAGTTCACAATGAGACTTGTTATAAATGGACAGTATAATGGCTAAGCCCCAGTTCTCTGGAATTTATACAGTATGATTAATGTAGGAGAACAGAGGAGCAAGTACAGGCATCCACCTTTCCAAATTGTAAGAGTAATAAAATCATTATCCGGAACTTAGCCAGGCTGTTTTATGAGGTCTTTTATTTCAGAACTTGCAGTTGGTGCCTCATTGGGTTATCTTGTCAATACAGAATTCGACTTTGAATTCAGTCAGGTCTCCTTGTTTGTATAGTGCCCTAAAATGGTATTCTACGGTTGCCAATATAAGAAACTGAAGGGGCGCATTATTTGAATGGAAAGCTACCAAGCACCAAAATAAGGTTTATTTTTATTTATTTT
Source organism: Pareas carinatus (assembly GCA_032468095.1). Lineage (NCBI taxonomy): Eukaryota > Metazoa > Chordata > Lepidosauria > Squamata > Pareidae > Pareas > Pareas carinatus. The sequence continues at coordinate 35,964 of JANHFO010006457.1, read as the reverse complement.
ATTTAATTGAATTTATATACCGCCCTTTTCCCCGAAGGGACTCAGGGCGGTGAACAGCC
>JANHFO010006456.1:30747-42718 GCA_032468095.1 Pareas carinatus | reverse complement strand
AACCTATTTAAAACTATTTATTAGAAACCAGGCAGAGGGGGTGAAGGTTTGTGAAGAAGTGGAAAGGAGTCTAAAAAAGTAAAGATTATACAAATAAGGATAAAGAAACAACATTTTGATACTATCCCCAATGTGTCTCAAAGGCCCGAATTATATATTCCTCAATAACCGTTTTTTCTTGCCTTGAGGTGGCAAGAAAACCTCAAGGCAGTATAAGGCTGTGTTTTTACAGGAAAGCAGATGACTGGGCCACCTTTGTCATCAAACATGGTCATTAACTTTTAACATGTTCCTTTAGGAGGATCAATTCTTAGAAGTTTTTAAGCCTATACCTCTGAAAGCTACTAAGGGCCAATACTAAGTCAGGAAGAACAACTGAAGTTTCCTATGCTCAAAGCTTTACTTGACATACTGTACATGGACAGTTTTTTATTTAAAAAATATTGATAACATGTGCTGGGAGGGGAAAGACTAATATTTTAGTATAATTTCCCAGTTATGAGAAATAATCATTCCAGTCTATTTAACATTGATCAATCCACTATGAGTGCTATTTCCAGTTCTATATATTTTAGTTCTATATTGCCTATCATCCTGCAACATGCTATCTGTTGCATGCTGGATTCTGCAGTCATAGAAGGAGACGGTGTAGGTCAAACAGGAACCGTTTATTTACAAGTCATCATCAATACAGCAATAGATGTTCTCTTGGAAGAGGTTCTCTCCAACAGACATTTGTCTGCGCAAAATGCACAATATACATTTCAGCCACTAGGCGGTAGCCAATAGGCAATCAGGGTTTTCCCGGTCAATTCCGGAGCCTGCAGACATCCTGTCTGGAGGCCTAACCCAGTGATTCAGCAGTTTCTAGTAAACACATACACTTAGATATAAGGCCAGTACATAACACTAACCATAGTTTACTAATCTGTGGGTTTCAGAATAAAACAGTTGCCTGGATTTGCATAACAACACACTGAGCCAGAAACAAGGCAATCTCATATTTATCTAGCATGTCATTGAAACTCAGCCTTTATGAAGAATGCAAACAAAGTGAAAGAGATCAGTTCAGGGACAAGGAACGCAAAGCTTGTATGAAAAGACTGAGGAACTCAGTATGTTAAACCCTGAAAAGGAAACAATGAGGAATTGGGAAGTGATAACACTTTTCAAACACCAGGAAGAATGTAGCAATCAAGAAGGCCATTGTCCTATAATGTAGGACACATTATAGCAGTCATGACTTGCAAAAAGGAACATTGCCCATGAACATTAAGAAATTTGCTCCATCAGGAAAAAGTTTGACAATTACATAAGCAGGTGATGATCTCACCTTTACAGGATGTTTGAAGAAGAGGATGAACAGCTATTGATTAATTTAGATTCTTCTGTGAAACAGAAGGTTGTATCTGAAAGTATAAATAGTCTGTTCAAACTCCATGATTGTATGAGTCTGTAAAACCACCCTTAATCTATAAGAATAATTAATTTAGAAGTATTCCCAATTCCTCTTCAATTAGATCCTAAATGAGGATATTGAATTCTTAGAAAAGCACTTGAAATTTTCCTCCTCCTCCATAAATCAACTGAGTTTTGATGACTAAAGCTAGCAACTCCTTAAATATCTGTAATATTAAAAAAACACTAACATTTCTAAGTTGCTATCTGGAATGAATATGTCACTACTGTTGAAACGCAATTAAAATCATACTGAGAACATTTATTAACTTTAGAGCAGTGAATAATTATACATCAGTAGAAACAAGATTGTTTTTCCAATGGAGACTCCACTTTTCTTATTTTTATTAATTCTTTATGGAGACATGTCATTTCACAAATCAGTCTATAAGAATAGAATGTCTCCTTTAAATATTTGCATAAAAATAATGAAAGTAACTCAGAACTTCCACCCAACTAGTCTTGACATGACCATGAATCTAGAACAATAGCTTTTCAAGAAATTGCTCATAGAGATGCCAAGGTTTTCCAATAATGTTGAAAGTTGTTCAAAGTTTCAAGAAAGAGAGTTGAAGTAGAAACCAAGGAACAGCATTTCGTAATACAAAGAGCTCAGCTTTAAAAGTGCTCACATTTTATGTACTGGGAAGGATAATGAAGAAAGAACGATGGAAATATGATTATGGAGCAATCTGTGTAATATTTTTTTTCACCTTTTATGTATGAAATAATTACATATATGTATGACAGTACTAGTATACTAAGACTATCAATTAGTCATGGATTGCTGTTAGTCAATCAGTCTTCCTTTCATTGTATATATCAGTGATGGCTAACCTTTTAGGCACCAAGTGCCCTGATGAATGGCATCAAATGAGTCGCGGCTCATGATGTCATTGCCTGGCGCCACTACTCTTCTTCTGAGCATGCTTATGGCTCCGTGATGTCATCGCTCAACACCACTACTCTCTTCTGAGAATGCTCAGCATTTGGGCGATGCTGGGGCAACTTGGCTCTGTGTGCCAGCTGTGAACTGAATAAATTGTGTCAGGAGCCAGAAAAAAGAGATTGGTTGTTTCTTTTAAAAAATCACTCTTGCTGCCATAGTCATAGGTTATTTTCTAGCACAGTTGCCTGCCCAGGGCAAAAATCTTTGTACCCCTTTCAACCTTTGCTTTAAAATCTCCAATGGCAGAGCTATTATGCATTGAGGGATTGGAAGAAGGCATCGAAGTGACATGTCTCTTTAAACACAATATGGTTTATTTACAACAATACTAACTGACAGCACAGATCACAGAGGTGGCTAGGGATGCCGCACAACTCTATTTTATATATGGCAGCCGGCAACTAATTAGAAGGAAAGGGTTTCCCATGCTGGGTTTTCCCGCATCTCTAATCTCTAGGCGAGATTGTAACATTTACCAACTGTCAGTATGTATTGGATGCTTGTGTAACTTTTGTGTATTGGCAGTTAGCACCAATTTCCCAATATACTACAGGAACACCCAAGACTCGGGAGAAAGGCTTTTCTATTATTTCACAGCTTGAATCCCTGCTTGAGTTGAAGTAACAATGGTATCCTTCGCATCATGACCTCGCTGAATAAATGAGATCATGATGCTTATGATATCTCTTGTCTCTTAGAACCCTCAGCATAAAAATTGTGTACAAATCTAAGTACTTGGGGAAAAGTTGTACAGAGAAACTTATTTCATTGATTGTACATTTAGCTAATATTGAACATTGGAATTAATGGGGCGCAGCTGGCATTTTTCTGCTCGAGTGAAGTTATAACATTAAAATCATTTTATCCTGAGTGTCTCTATATTTAAATGGTTAGTGGTTAAATAGGAGGAAACGTGATGATTTTATGGCTCCACTGTAGCAACTATAAGATGGTTTGTAGATAGTTATTAAAATGGGTGGCCAGAATGCTTCAATATGAAGCACTTCCCTCCAGATACCTGAAGATTGATTTCAGTTGGACATACGTCTACTACTGGATTACATACTTAGTTACAGTTTAATTGATTGTAAACAAAACCTTTGAGTTGCACCATCATTTGCTCTCATGGTTTGAGCTCAATACTGCTCTTAGTCGGTACTGAATCATTTTCAAGCAGCTGACTTTGGTGAATTATTATATTCAGGCTGTGCCCAACTAGAAAAGGTAAGTTTAAATGCATTCATCTATACAGTTATGATGATTTAAAATATCTGTGGCATTTATTATGTTGCTTCTAAAAGAGGGTATCACCTAAATACCAGGAATGTATTACATAATAGAAAGATTAGCCTTTGATAAATGTGGCATACTGATTTCAAAGCTGGGAAAGAACTAAGAAAAGTTGTAATTCTCATGGAACTACTGCTATAATGACTTCTTCCTCTCTATTTCCATCTGCCTCTCCTTCTCCCTCCTTCCCTCCCTCCCTCCTTAACTCTTTCTGTCTCTCTGTGTATATCTTTCTCTGTCTCTCTTTGTCTCTGTCTGTGTCTGTCTGCCTGCCTGTCTGTCTGTCTCTCGTTTATGTGTGCGTGTGTCACATACACAAACAGACATGTTTTTGCTTAGAAGTATGGCACATTTGACCTCTGGAAATTGCTCAGCTATTATGATGCTTTAAATCTGTTTTTTTTCCCCATTGAAGATACTGGAAAGCAATATATCATAAAAATACTTTCTTTTTTAAAAATAAATTTGAATGTATTTGAAGGAATGATGGGATTTTTTTTTAAAAAAAAGAATGGACTCTGACCAGTTTTAGGGGATTTTTTTTCCTGTTGGTATCAAGCCAAAAATATTTATGCAAGCAATTCATCCATAAGTTGATATCATCTATTGTGTAATCCTATGAACAATAAAGGAAACGATAACTTGTTGAATTGTCAGCAGCCAATAACAACAGCAGCCTGACAATTGTGTTCTTGGCCTTCTCTTAAAGTCATCCAAAGTTAGTTACTTGTGTCTGCCATTTATTTAGTATCTTTTGTTCAGTAATTATTGGACTAATTTAAATAAGAAATTAAGTTTTGCTAAGTGCTATTACCTTTGCAAACCGTTTGAATTTTCCATTTTAAGATATCTATTCTGATATTATTCCAAGTCTGCAAATAGTTATTCTTAAATAAATCTTTGTTTCATTTTGTTAAATAAATTATCTGTTTGATGTTTAAAATAAATAAATATAGACTATAGGGATTTGTTACAAACAAAAGGGTTGTAACTTTTCAATAGGAGGTCCATATTCCCTAATATTTTTTGGAAGGGAAATTTATAAATAATAACATATTCTACAGAAGCCGACCTAAATCTGAAACATTTTAAAAAATTTCCAAGCCTGTCTTGGAACTCTCAACTGGTAGGAAGATGTTGTTTTCCCACACTTGTTTTTCTTTTCTTTTTACATATTTTATGAAAATTGTATATTGCATATATTGAAGAACTATACAATACAAGAGACAGAAAGAGAGCTGTGAAAATAATTATTGACCCATCACACCCTGGACATAATCTGTTTCAACTTCTTCCCTCTGGACGCTGCTACAGAGCGTTGCAAACCAAAACAACTAGACACAAGGACAGTTTTTTTCTCCCATGCCATCACTCTACTAAACAACTAACTTACACAACACTGTTAAATTACCTAGTAGAAATATATCATTACCCTTCTCAACTTTCCTATTACTGATTACCTATTACCTATTCTCTTATTTGTATGACAATTAACTTGTTGCTTACATCTTAAAATATATGATAGTTGGGTCATAAGTATCCTAGTTTGGCTTGTAGATTGATTCTTAGTATCCTATGACTGTTCAAATATAGAAGTATGGCATGATGAATGTGTTTTGTGACATGTTTTGTCACAATTGGTTTGCTATGTGACAGAATGAAATGTTTTGTGACATGATGATTGTATTTTATAACATGATGACACAATGAATGTGCTTTATGATTATGAATGCACCTAATACGTACACAACATGATGAATGTACTTCATGATAATGAATGTATCCTATGATTGCAATCATTGTTTGCCAACTATAGACTTATGATTGTAACCACAGTTTGTCAATTGTAGCCTGTATGTAAGAATTGAGCATGTACACCAGAGACAAATTCCTTGTGTGTCCAGACACACTTGGCCAATAAAGTTCTAATTCTAAAATTCTAATTCTAATATCGGTATATCCCCAGGCGGGAATCATGTCATATGAATGTATGTCAAGGGAAAATTAGTTTCTACTTTGTGTTATTTTTGTTGTTATTATTGTCTTCACGTTTGGTACCAGTCACAAAAACTGCACTAAAGAGTGGTTCATAATGGAAGCAAAACATACATTAGCAGAGGCAGAAAACCTTGATCACTGAACTTTCTTCTGAAGCAAATACCTCATCCTTCACCTTGTCCTCAGTTCTCACAATATTCGTCAATGTTCTTTCTGTTCTGAACAAAGCAAATGGAAACTAGAAAAATCCTGCAACACATCTCTTCTGCATCACACGGTCAAAAGTTATTTGATTAATACATTCCAATAAAATCAATCCGTGTGATTGTAGCTGAGAACTGTCAGCTCTCTCCTTTTCTCCCCTTCCGTCTTCCACCCCTTCTGAACTTCTCTGATATAAAGAATAGGCAAAGGGAGATGCTTTTGCCAGCATCCTGTCTGTCCAGATATGCAAATTGCTAAAATGGGGGGGGGAATTATTAGACATGCAGATGCATATCAATTTGTTTATATAATGAATCACTTTAAAGTTCCCCCAAATGAACTGAAAAATAACAATCATGTCCTAAGGCAGAGGTGTCAGACCCACTATTATCGCAGGCCAGTGCCACAGCCGCCATGGCCGAAGACCCCGTATCCATGCTATTGCCCCTACTTCTGGGGAGTGCCTTGCTTGCCATGTCCAGCCCACAGGTCAAATATAGGCAATCCATGGGCTGTATCCAGCCTGTGGGCCACCTGTTTGGCATATATGTCCTAGGGGGTTACAGATTTTGAATGGCACTTGACCTTATAAAATGGAAAGGGCTCATATATTAAAGCTATGGATCAGAATTATCAATGAATTTTGTCTTCTGGCAAATGATCCATTGTTCCTCCTACATTTGCGTTCCTATCCCAGTTCTCTCAGTATTCTGTGGTTGAATAAAGATTGTTTTGATTTTGGAAGCTCTTCAGCGTGAGTCCTCTTTATTGTGTCCACTACTGCAATCATGACTTTAAATTGGGTGAAACAGTGTATCATGGGGTAACATTTTTTGAACCAAGGTATCTAAAATGGGTTAATTTAGAGAATGTGTCCAAAATCCAGGACCCATCATTCCTGAGGGAATTAAATTTCAGAAAGTAGTGACTGCTTCAGTGCAACTGGCTGCTGCTGCACTGCTGTACTGCTGTTGTGTTCATGTGGTCTTCATCTTCAATATTCCGTGACAGTTTCCCAGCCAGTCTCAGAATTCCTCACTCCTACCCCACCCACCTAGCAGCAGTCACTTATCTGCCTACTGGAAAGAGAAGGGAAGGGAAGGGGAAAGAAGGAATAAAGGAACAAAGAAAGAAGGGAGGGAGGAACAGGGAGGAAGGAACTGCTATACTCCTGCATGCCTTCCCTGACCACTTGACACCTCTTCTGTGCCCCCATGCAGTCTCAAGCACTCTTCCCTACCCAGTCCACTCTTCCACAACTTCCATAATCCCGTGCAACCTTCACACATTCTTCTTAACCCATGCTGCCCTCCATGTGCCCATCATGCTCTCAGAGTCTGACTCAGTTGCAATACAGGCTCACCCAGGCACTCACTTGTCCCTCCCACCCAAGCAATTCCTCTTGGGATCTCTACACCCCTCCAAAGTGCATAACTCATGATCAAGCAGCAAGATGCTGAACTCATGAGCAAGGTTTGACCACAAGGTTTGACCACATACTCATCAACCCTGGCTTGTTGACTAATAACAACCTCTTCTCTCCCTTGACCTGGCAGTGTAAATCTTTGGCTTGACTTTGGACTACTCAATTTGGAAACTTGCCTTGCTCAGCTAAGTCTTATCTATGATTAATTGCTGTTTCCCCACCACTTGTTGGGATTTGCAGAAGCAAGTCATCTCTTTAACACTCTGCATGCCTAGAAACTATGTCTGGCTTCTGAAGGACTACTGAAAGAAGCTAAGGTTCAAAGGCACCCTACTTGACCAATGCAGCACCTCTTACCCACACCTGTGACCCTCTTTTACCCTTCTTGACCCAGGTTGGCCCCCTGCATACCCCACATCACACCCTTTGTGTACCCTTCCTGATCCTTGCCATCCACTTGTAAGCAATTCCCAACCATATGGTAGCCTCATGCACCCCACATTAGACTCCTGGTGTGCATTCCCTTGCCCCATCCATCACCCAGTAGAACCCACTTACCTGCCAGATTGCCTTGTACTTATACCTGTACGTGTACTGCAGTTTCCTGCTGGGTCCCCATTGACTTGGTCCCTGCAAACTTCTAACAAGCAAAATCAATGGGAAAGCATGCAGGAATTGGAGGGAGGGAGGGAGGAAGATTTTTGATTCTTCCTTTTAGCTGCCCACAAGAAAACTCAGTGGGAAAGCTAGCAGGAATTTGGAAGTCACTCCAATTCCCACTGTGTTTTGGCCCAGCTGTGGCCATTCTGTTTATTTATGTAAGGAAATATCTTTGAAATGGGGTGCAGGTTGAACAGCTGAATTTAAAATGAGAATGTGGAATACTAAAGTTCCCCTCTGATGGTTCCCTTTCAGAAATTAGAGTGCTTTGATAACTCCTTTGCTACTGAAAATGCTTTTAATGTGCTCTGACCTTCGGTGGTCCTTGGGCTGTTCTGATGCTTGTGCTCAATGAGTCAACAGTCTTACTATGATTTTATTCCACAGTTATCACAGCGGGACACGGCATTATATTGCTCCTTGCAATGCAACGTTGCAGCACATTAGTTCTTCAGCTGCCATAGTATTAAAACAGATATCAAACTGTTCTAACTGCAATCTGTTTGTCTGCAGCGTAGGCTTCATTGACTTCTTCAGGCTGGTAGTCATGAACAAAGTATATTTTTGGCTGTTTCTCATCGTGTTGCTGGCTGCAATTGAGAATAGCGAAGGATGCTACTGTGACCATTATCCATGGACTCCCTGGTCTAGCTGTTCAAGGACCTGTAATTATGGCACTCAGAGTAGGCATAGGTAAGTTGGAAATGCCACAGTGATCACAGAATTGATATATCGATCATTCAAATACCTTAAAAGAATACAAAAGGTCTGTGATCCTTCTCTACTTGATTGCCTTCAATAATTGGATCACAGCTATTGTTATTTCAGTTGGGAATGATGAATATTGCAATACAACACATCCAAGGAGAAACCTGCTGTCAGATCTCCAACTCAAGAAAAATATGTGGTAATTCTTCAAACCTCAGATCTTTATTGTTCCACATCTATAGGTGGAATCTTGACAAATGGACTGGAAGCATTTTACTATCTGCATCCAGTAAATATTAAAGATGGAATGCTTTCCAGTGCCTTGATATTTTGGATAATCTAATTGCACCCTAAACTGTAGGCATGTCTTGCCCTTCCAGGCATGTAGATTCCATGGAACTTAATTTCCTTGGCTTAACAGATGCTTCTGGTCACAACAATGCGTTTTTTGGAATTCTAGGCAAATCGAAATAAATGACTATTATCGAAAAAACTTCTGTGAACAAATTTGCACCACCCAGGAATCCAGACCCTGTAACCAGCAGTCATGTCCAATCAATTGTCAGCTTGGAGACTTTGGTCCCTGGTCAGAATGTGATCCATGTATTAAAAAACAAGTAAGTAAACTGTAAGTTGGAAAAGATATAGATAGATGTAGAGAGTAAGGAAGTTGATCTTGAGAGATATATGCCGGAATCATTGTCTAGGTCAGGGATAGCGAACCTTGGCTCTTTTATGACTTGTGGACTTCAGCTCCCAGAATTCCTCAGCCAGTCATGATGGCTCAGGAATTTTGGGAGTTGAAGTCCATAAGTCATAAAAGAGTCAAGGTTGCCTACCCCTGGTCTAGGCAAAAGGGGCTCAGTATTTTTTTTAAGTTCAGAAGAGTGAGATAATATTTGGGAACAGCTCATAATTCACTAGAGTATAAGAAGGAGGAGGAGGAGGAAGTACAGCATAATCAGACTTGCAAGATTCTGTTATTATATCCAACCTCAAAAAAGATAGTAACAGCCTTTGTTGTCCACCTTTCAATCTACAGGCCAGTTGGCAAGGAAATGCCCAACTCATTTTAAGGCCAGGAGTGTTCAGGTCCATCTCCCAAGAGCTCACAAAACTCTGAAGGAGCATCCTCAGACAATCAAGGAAAGCTCAAAGAGTTGTTGTTCCCATTACTCTTTATCTAGATTCAGGTAACAATATACTGCTGATTTCACAGATAAGAACATAGAACAAAAGTTAAGCTTAGCCACCAGACCCTCCAAAGCTAACAGTGGTAAATTCAATAGATGAACGGATGCTGCTAGTAGGACCGTTGTGGTGTTTTCTTGGTCTAATTCAGTCTTGCAAGTGCCCATTGTTTTAAGAATTAAGTGGCTGTAGTTCCAAATCCAAATGTGGACTGGGCCCAAGGAACTATTTTATTCTCATCTACAAAATGTCAATAACATTGGCTGTCCCCATAGCTCAATCCAGTACAGCAAATGATCTATTTTCCCATGAAATACTCAGATTTTGCAGATTGCTTTAAGAAGGAAAAGGGAAATAGACCCAATGTCTATTTGAGAAGTAGCCATCTCAGAGATTTATTCACCTTTCCAAATCACCATCATCTGGACTAACAGTTTGATCTCCAGAAGAGACAGAATAATCAGGGCAGTTCATGACTATAAGCTCCTTAACCAGGTAAAGTAAGCCTCCCCAATAATCTTTTATTGACTAATCAAGTCCAATTCTCTTGTTGTTGTTCTTCTTGTGCCATATCCATCATCGGACATTGGCGATCATGTTGGTGATCCTATCTTTATCAACAGCCACACGGAAAGGTTCAATTCTATTAACAATTTATGTATTTATTTTGAGGTTAGCCAAGGCTGTTTTGGTGATGCCAACTGCTTCGTTCCCTTCTGTAAAAGTACCTGGAGAAAATCTTCTCTGCCCACTTATTTATTATCCTGTTTTTCAGTTTCGTACCAGATCCTTTACCCAACTAGCTCAGTTTAAAGGTCAACCATGCAATGAACCTTTGGTGGAGTCACGGCCGTGTTTTCCCACAAAACTTTGCAACATGGAGGAAATAAACTGTGGAAACAAATTCTATTGTGAAAATGGTAACTTGGTAGTTTCTACCTTTTATGATTTTGATGCATTGAAAATACAAATAATGAAAATATAAGTAATAAGCTTTGAATAAAGACAATAAAAGGGCTCTGTCTGTATACGGTAAAGGGTAGCTAAGAAGATAGATTAAATGACCTTGTAAAGGAAGGTGGATTAAAAAAACTATGAAATTTAAGGTGTACATAAAAATGAGGTTCTAATTAGAAAGCAAAGTTGGAGGGAAAAAAAGTTATGATAACAAGATCCAAAGAAAGGTCTATAATGAAAAAATATAGAAATAGTTAAAAAATAATGGAAATAAGTGGTTTTTTTTAAAAAAGAGAGACATTCAAGAAAATGAAAGACCTTATTTTAGCAGTTTAAGAACAGCTGTGATGTGAAAATGTAATGAAAGATGAAACAGAAAACCCAGCAAGAAAGTAAATGTTGGTTATGCAAAGAACAGGAGAAGACTTTTGAACATTTGGTCTGTGGATATAATAAGATTATTCAGATTATTTGGAAATAGTGACCATATTGATTCATTGGACTATTACTAAGAATTATAATTTACAAACAGCAGTTGCTGGAGACAGAAGGTTCAATGGAAAGAACCAGAAAAAAAGAGAAATATAAAGATCTTCAAATATAGCTGGAGGGAATAGTGAAAATAAAAGCAAATTGGTATAGTTGGGGATGTACCAAAAGATCTGGAAAAGTATTTAAGGCACAATTCCAGAGAAATGGAGAGAATCTCCACTCATCAATTACAAAAAGTCTCAGTATTTGGAACAGCATATCTATTGTAATATTTTAAAAGATCCAGTCAGAAGTATCTTATAAACTAAGTGTAAAAAATAGCAACAACGATAATAATAATAATAACAATGCCATCTAATGATCATCTAATGGTCAACTATCAGAAACTATCTCTGCAACTTAAAAATGTTGCTTAATACATTAATGACATACATTGACTTTGGTGGCACGGAAGACACTGTATGTTGCTAAGATCAGAGTGTTTGGACACAGCTACCTCAGTCTGGGAATAGCAGGGACCCTTCCAGATGTGGAGAAGTTTCAATAGAGAAGGAACATCTTTTTTAATTGAAAAGTTTTATAAACACACACACACACACAAAAACACAAACAGAAAACATTAAACATTTCCCCCTCCC
>JANHFO010006455.1:53427-64916 GCA_032468095.1 Pareas carinatus | reverse complement strand
CCTCTCCTTTCAAATTAATCAAAGAGGACATGCATTGAAGTTCAAGTGTATTCTTAAGGAGAGATTTCTTCCATTACTGACATGCAGAAAATTGGAAGTATGTCACAGGATATGGGATGCTATCTGTAATCTACTCAGCATTTGAGCAAACTTGACAAGAAACATTTACTGGTGGTCTTCGTGTTATTCATGGTCTCAAAGTAAAACAGGATGAGATGAAGTGTTATGAACTTCAAAGTACTGAACTAATTCATCAAAGTTTGGACATTAAAAATGGAGATCATGTAATTTAGAGCAGAGACTGTTCTTTCCAACAATTTCCTGGCATCAATACTCCTGTCTGATGCTACAAAGTCTTCACATTCCCGTCAAATCATTGTACTGCAAGTTTTTCAAGTTTACTTAGTGATTACATTTCAGAAAATCCTGGCATCAAGGAAATGGCTTCTCACAATCTTGGCAAAATTACAAGGCATGATAATTGCAGCTCAAGACTTCTGCTGTATTTTCAGAGGCAGTTTAGTAGTAACTCACTTGAGCCTGATGATCAGCTGTCTATCATGGTGATTGGTGTCAACCAATCTGTCTCAAAGAAATGTTCTTAAGAAAAGTCTGCAAGGATCAAATTGACACAGATATCAGTCTTATGGAATGGGGAACTCAGTTCCTTAGATAATCATCTTGGTTTAGGAAACATGGTCCAGAAAAGAACCATGGCTTCCCATCATTCACCTAGAGATGAGGGAAGTGTGACTGTCATTTGAAGTGTTTGTGTCCTTACTATAGCACAATTGATGCATACAATGCTTTCACAAAAAAACCTAAACAGACAAAGGAAGGGAGAGAGAAAAAGGAGACTCAAAGAGGCTCCAATTAGAGGTACCTTGTCGCTTTATAGGTGGACGCAAATTATATCTGAAAACTGGTTCAGCAGATAATTTCTCAAGCAAAATGAATACTGAATCTAGGTATGTTTCAGAAAATTATGGATAGATGGGAAGCTTCATATTTTACAGGGAGGGAGAACAAGAAAGTTACTAAGCTCTTCTCTTAGTTTCACCGGGTTGGCCTAATTCGCACTTCTCCCCTCGACCAAACGTTTTTAATTTTAAATTATATTTGGATTTTAAATTGGTCTTATATTTGAGTCTAAAACAGCCACCGATTTAATTGTTTTATATGTTTTTAAAGTGTTGTGTTTTTTTGTTATATCTGTTTTTGTAAATGTTTTTTATATGGCTGTACACCGCCCTGAGTCCCTCCGGGGAGAAGGGCGATATAAAAATTTAATAAAATCTAAAATCTAAATCTAAACCAACTTGTCATAGCCACATATGTTTCATCACACAACATCATCAAGTTCACAGATCACCCCATTTTTCTCACAACAGTTCAAGAGGTTACCAAATGACATTTAGAATCCACAGCACTAATTTTTGTTATTTATTTGTTTGATTGATTGATTTTGTTAGCCCCAACTCCTGCTCCTAGACAGAGTTCTCCATCTAAATCCTCAACATCTCATACCAGTGACGCTGCTGCAGATGACCTCTTTGAAGAGGGCTTTGAAAGTCCAAGCAAAAGCGAAGAGCAAGAAGCAGTAAGTAACCCACTCTCGTTTATTAATATATTGACTCATTTAGTTTGGCTGAACCGTTAACCCAATTCATAGATTTGTGCTTTTAAATTTTTAGAGAAATATGCACATTTAAATTTAGAAAAGTTGTTTAACCTTCCCACTTCCTTTCCCTCTCCTCCCACTGCCACCTAAAGCTCTTTCAATATTCTCTTGGTTGTTCACAACTAATAATGCTTGTGGAGCATGGTTTTCTCACCTCAGTTTTACAGCTTTCTGATCAACCCTGATGTCTACTAATAAGACAAAGTGGTGTCACTCTATAGAAGAGTTAAAACTGAAGGCAGCGCACAATAGCTTGACATTTAAATCTACAAAATGTCAGTTTATACAGTTTATTGAGGTGCTTCTTCATTTTATAAGTTTATACTAAACTTCTTAGTTCAGTTCTCTTGCTACCTTTTAAAAAAGATAGGATTCAAGAAGAATAGAAAGAGAGTAATATAAAAGTATATAGGGTTCCTTTAAATTTATGGTTCCTAGCTGGTCAAGATAAAAAATATATACAGGGCTACCTCAGTACTCGTAGTTAATTGGTTCTGGGAGGCACACTGAGTACTAAAAATAAGTACCAAACAAATCACATGACTTATCACATGACCCTTTTTTGTCTGTCTGTCCCTATTCCTATGTCAGCAAAGTTCCCAGCATGGCCGACTACTTATCTGTCCTCTGCAGCCATCCCCTGCTTGCTTGCTTTTGCAGCAATTTTCCCAGTACGCCCAACTTCCTGTCTGTTGTCCATGGCCAACCTCCTCTTCCTATCACAATGTGTTGAATATCAAACAAACGGCAAATACCGGGATAACATTTTTGCATCAAAATGCATTGAATACCAAATTTGACAAGCTTTGAAGTAATCAAGTACTGAGGTACCACTGTAAGGGCAAAAAGGAGATAGGCAACTTAAGAAAAGTGTCAAACTCACAAGTATGGCCACATTTTAAGTTCATTCTTGTCTAAGTTGGACTAAGAGATCTGGGTTGCAAAAATCTGGGTGATCACTGGTTGGCAGCAAATATCTTATCGCTTTCCTATCATCAAATGGTTGTCATTTTTTGTGTCTTCCTTTATTCTGCAATCCAGATTATCTGGCAACTCTATCTATTAAGCGAGTTAAACTTAAAACCTGCACCACTACCTAGATCTCATCACAGTTTTCTTAAGCAGAAAAGGAAATAGGATTTGAATGCAAAGTGAAGAATTTCAACTGCAGAGAGAACATTTTGGGTGACCTCTGTATGACTTAATACTCTCTTAATACTTCTCTTAATACTCCTTGAACAAGGAAAGGAATTAGTTGGCAACCATACTTAATTTGTATTCAATAGGAATGTATTAAAAATTGAAAAAGGCAATGCTCAGGGGAATGCATGATCAGAGACTAATTTAACATTATAAAAAGGCGTAAATATTTTGAAGATGGTTTGAAAATACATTTTGTTTAAATGAAATAATGTAATAAATCAGAATAACAAAACAACAGAGTGACTCTGTTCAAAAATGCACTACTTTAAAGAATCCTTTTTATGTCTTCAAATTAAATTTCCGCTAAAAGCTTCTGCCTTGAGTGGTTTTACTTCATAATATTTGTAATGCTAATGTTATCCCCACACATGGACTGAAGTAAAACATCACTTCGAAATTGATTCTGTACACAGGATGGTAGTTTCTTTTTCTTTCTTTTTTTAAAAAATTATCTTATTTTTAAACATTTTTTTAAAAAAAAATTTTTGACAAACTTTCCGTATTTGGGAAGGGATTTTCCTGGGAGAACTTTTTATCATAGTTCTACGATTCTCAAGGACTGTGACAGGCTTCCCTCACCTATTCCTAAAAGAGACTGCATGTTTTCCCAGCAATACCATCATGGAGAATGAGTAATCCCACAAAATCAGGGTCATGGATATTCAATTCATTTTTGGCCTTTCATCCACAGTGGGTAACTGACAAAATGCATTGATGGCATGAAAATAACCTCTGATGTTGTTTTCCTTTATGCTGTTGAAAAAAAAAGGTGTTATGTTCTTATATTCTAGCCTGATGGATCTCAGGCCTCATCCAACAGTGATCCATTTGGTGAACCTATTGGTGATACTGTAAGTCCACAGGGCGATAGCTAGATAGCGCAGGTTGTGGTAGGTATCTGTCCTCTCTATCTCTTTCACTCAGTCACTTTTCAGCCATTCCCTTTCACTATTGCCTATCTTCATTTTCCTGGATGCTCTATGTGCAGAATTTCATTTTTTTTTCACTTTATTACTTCTCACACCATAATTCCATTTGCAGGTGATGTCAAAATATTGGCTTTTGAAATTACATATAATAGTAAGGGAAACACGCATTAAAGTGAAACTGGAGATTGTTTAACCATTAACCAGGAAGGAAACCATGCATTTGTTATTGTCAATCTCCAATTTCTAGTATTCGTGATGAGTTATAAATATTCTATACATTTATCCTGTTGGTTAAAATGCCATAATCAAAATTAAAATGTGCCTTCCCACTCCATAGTCTTATCAATGATCTTTTGAAAAACTTACTAACAGTTTGATTCAAAATTGTTATTGATATCTAAGTTGTTAATTCATGCAGCAGTTTTGCTATCATTCCCAACTACTATTTAGTTATACATTTCCATTACCAAATGTAAAGTTACATGTTGCTCTAATCATTAATGGCTCACTTTGCATGTTGATAGACTTTTTTTTTAACTGATTCTGACTATTTTTATACCGTCATGTGTTTTGTCTGAATGATTGTAAAGCTGTAGTGCTGGTGAGTGCTGAACATACCCATCTAATTTCAGTTCCATAATTGCCATATGAAAAAAAAATATTTACTTCATACATGATGAATTGAACAAGTTTAATCGTGGTGTGATTTACTGTTCCTCTCTCTGTATAAAGCATCTGAATCAAATCTATAAAAATGAAGGAATCATTTTTAGTGCACAAAGTATAATGATTTCCAGACTTAAGAATGTGGGGTGGGGCTGTTGCTAATGTGTTTCACCAGTCACAATAAGTGAGTGCACCAGGCTTTCTTGATCCTTGAACTTTAACATTGAATCCCATCTTTATTTATTAAAAGCAACAGCCATTCTGAATGGCCAGGAAAAAAAGAACACAAATAAAATGCGATACAATTTCAGTGTTCTGATGAAACTGATGAAAATTTAACCACATCTGAAGCATTTTTTATCCAATTTTTGTTGCTTGGTGCAGTCATTGATAACCCTATCAACTGATCACCTTTCTCTAGTTTTAAATAATCTACTGCCAATGCCAGCAATGGCTAGCTTTATATTGGTATAAATTTTCAAGGAGATCAAGCATGTGAACTAATTTATTTTTGTCTGCCATGACATGACTGATTTTAAATTTGCTCGCTATTGAATTATTAGAACTATTAACTTTTCTCTCTCGCTCTCTAGCCAAACTTTATAACAACATTCATAGATTAAAATATCCTTAAAAATCATGAGGAAAGCATTTCTTTGCTATCTTTAACTCTGAATGTGGAAGAGGAATCGTTAGTCTTAATAGCCTCAGTGGAGAAATCTATTTTGAAAGTTTTCTTTTCTGTTGTTTAATATTAAATCTGTAAATTTGAAGGTCAGAAAGACACACTAATGCTTTACATTAAGGGTCTCCAACCCCACCCCGCCCGGTCTGTGCCAGAAACCAGTCCATGCAAACAAGCAAAGTTCCATTTGCAGAATGCAGGCAGCACACGAAACCACGCCCCGCTCCGGTCTGCATAAAAATCTCTTTCCATGGAACCAGTCCCTGCTGCCCAAAATGTTGGGCAATACTGCTTTACATTCTTGTGAGTGAATTCCCACTCCCAGGATACTCCTACTAGTAAAACTATGTCAGCCTCTAATAAAGAACTTGTTTGGAGGTTTGGATTTTTATGGATAATGAGAGAGTGGTAGGGATACCAGGGAAGTATTTATTCCTTAGTACAGGAAAAATTACTTCTTCCTATATTCCTTATACTTTAATAGAGGAAAAAATACTTTTTTACATCTATTGCATCCTGATTTCTTCTTTCCTATAGGAAAGGACTATCTCTTCATGCAAAGGTTGCTCTAGATCAAGCTATCCTAGCAAGTCTGTGATAATTTAAATGCTAGAATGAATTGTCATTCCCCATTTGACTTTAGAGTTTGCTCCACATTGTTATTTATGATATTGTTTAGACCTTTTCTATTTTTACCTGATAATCCTTAATTTCATGAATTTTCACAATGTTATAAGCATTTATTTTCCTTTTGTTTCAATTATTTTTCTTTAGTAAACGATTTCTTTAAAATCTTTGGGATTTTTTTTTAGTAATTGAATGCTTTATCAATTGTCAATTCCTAGATTATTTTATTCTTCTCTACTTATAGTCTTAAAACAGAAATTTTCCAACTTGAAATCCACAGCTATGCTTTTTAAAAGCAACAGACCTCAGACAGCCAAATCTGGAATCTGCTTATCGATGAAATTTTTCCCTTGATTTATTTTTCAAAACAAAAGCTGCATTGAAATTACAAGAGCTGTTCTTGGATAACATTATTAGCTTCTAATTCAAATTGAGATATTGTGGAATGCGATATAATAATTGTATGCTTTTATTATTGTATTATTGATTATTATTCCCGAATATGATCTTGTTTCCTCTAAAGCTTTTTGTGCATATCATAAAAATATGCCCTATTTTATTCTTTTGTCCATCAACCCAAAGCAAAAGTTTTATAATATGGAAAATCTTCACATTTTGTGTGTCAGATCCTGTCAGGATTTTCAATGTAAGGCCTGTACCCTAGCAGTAATTAGCATTTACAATTAGCCTCTCTCCTTGAAATTTTCTTGTTAGCTATTGCTGACAATGCTAGTGAGCAGAGAAAGAAGATAAAATCTCTGATATTATTACACAGTTTTAGACCTGCTTTTTCTTACTAAAAGTAGGCTTGTCACATGTAGGATTGACCCTAATCTTTTACTTTACTCAGTCATGATGGAGTTTTACTGGTCAAACACAGTTAATCATAAAAGTAATACTGTTCCAAGGTTTTAAATTTCTCCAAACTTTCTTCCCTTCCAAAAAAAGCCACCCAAGTTTTAATTTTTTTTAATGGTTCTAGTGTATTTTTCCATATTTCTGTCTTTGCAACCTCTCCTATTATACACTTCTGCATCTATAAAAATACTTAATCAATCACTACAGAAAAATCATTTTATCACCAAAAGATAGAATGGGTCTGTCACACCTCTCAGTTACCCCTTGAATCAAGCTCTTTAAGGAAATACACAGTGTAAAAAGATTATTTTTCTTTTGGACAGAGGTGCCATTCCCCTGAGCTTCCTTATTACTTTTTCCATTAATAAATATTTATGTGGGGTTTTCCTTCTGACTGGGTGATCAGGATATAGAAGATTTATTTTCTCAGCTTATTTTCAGCTTTTGAGTGACTACCCAGAAGGAGAACATTCCACTTAATATCTGCATAAACAAGGACAAACAATCCTTTGAAGACTTTGTTTCAGCTCTTCTTGTTACATTAGGAAGAAAAATCCATCTATTATATAGTATACTTCTCCTTTATCTTAATAAAGAGTACTGCTATATGCAGATCAGGTACATTACATCCATTAATCAATTTAAGAGGCATAGGTAAAAATTTTAAAATATTACTGAATGTAACATGTTCACTAGTTTGAAAGCCAACCTATATAAAAGTTTTAAATTATCAGTTGAGGCTGCTATCTTAGGAAAACATTGAGTGGAACAGAAGATTTTAAAAAAAACAAGTCATGGGTCGTATTTCTGCCAAATAGTCTTTATGGTAGAAAATGCCAAGGATCATAGTAGCAGAGATTTCTTAGAAAATTTGTTTAATGCAAGAGTAATGAAGAATATTAAATTTTGAACATAAAAATTAATTGGTATTCTGGAATTATTTTCCATGCTCAATTTCGTTTAATATTTTCCTCCAGTGTCTTATCTGAATCTGCATTTACTGTAACACAGATTTACTGAACAAATTGGTTAGTATTAATATGGTTTTTCTATTTTATGGATTTTTTTTTACCAATTCTTACTTTTGGTAAACTTTTATTTTACACATTGATAAAAATGTCAAACACAATTGCAGTGTCATTTCCTAATTTTTTAACCTTGATTTTTAATAAGATATTCAATATGCTGATCTAGTGAAAGCATCTTTTGTTACAACGCATGTCCATCTATAGATTAACATTCTTCATCCACATTCTGACCAATAACTTTTGACAGTTCTTACTTGATTTTCACACTTATCTAAAAAGAAAACTTGTTCCATGGAAAAAGGTTTTTCCGTGAACCGGAGGGAGCGTGGTTTTGCATGCTACCTGCATCTTGCAAACGGGGCTGGCATGTTACGGACCGAATTTTATGGCCCCCTTCCTCTAAGAGATAAGATTGAATCTATCCCAGAAAAGGCTAGAAGACTACTTAAAGAGGCAAAATCTGTTTAATAAGAATATCTTGTACCTTATTTTAAAAAGTGTGTGAAATTCAGAATTTGCCACTCTTTTACCTACTCATGGGTTGTTTAGATTACAGTCGCAAAATCAAGCTTCCTGTCAACTCAAGATGAGAAGTAGTACTTTACCGTCAATAGAAATTCTTAAATAGTAAGCAAATGGAATTTATACAACTATAGAAAGGGGGGAAAAGTACTTGCATGGTATCAGGGGGAAAAATAAAATACCAGATATAATCTAAAAAAAAAACCTGAGTAACTTTTCAAGTTCTCCAGAATCATCATTGCTTCTATGAACAAATTACTTAAACTAGATGAGATCAAAAATGTCATTCTTGTATATTAGAAAACTTGTCACCTTCCAGATGCATTGAACTTTTCCATAATCCCAAAGTTAGCATAGCTATATCAATTATGGAAGCTCAGATTCAATATATCTAGAAACTACCTTAAAGAATGTTCTCTGCACTGCACTAAGACTTCCTATAATGATGAGATACTGATTTTAATTTATTGTAAATTTATTAAACTGTCTTCACATTGCTTGACATTCACATAATCAATATTTGTCAACATTTATGTCTATCATGGTTTAAAAACATCAGAATTAAAAGTATTAAAATTTTGAATTTATATTATATTTTGGAATTCTAAGGATGCATTTAATTTGTTTTTACTGGTTTTATTCTGTTTTAATTATTAGCTTCCCAAAGTTATGTAAATAAACTGGGTCAACTACATACTAATTAAATAAATGAATAAATAAATATTTAGTGTGTCATCCTTGTTTTGGACATCAATCATGCATGCATTGCAATTCTGGGAAAAATTGGGATTGAATAATTTTACAACAGTAGCATATTAGCATGAAATCACACAGGATGTAAAATATTACGCTGATAGCAGAAAAACAGTTTATCCCCATGCATTCAAATCACATTTTTTTCATAGCCACAAAGAGTATCATTTCTTCTACATATACAACTGACTTTTTAACAAATGCCAGTAGTCTAGAGTGTTTGTTTCGTTTTTTTTTCTTTAAATTGTCTTTTGGATATTATCATAATTGAAAAATATAGGATAGTGTGTGTTTGTGTGTGTGTGTGTGTGTGTTTATATCCTACTCTGGCTGTGTCTTGTGGATCTGCTGTTCAAATGCAAATAACTGCAAATATCTGTATTCATTTTCTTTCTTTCTGTTGTTTTTAGGAAAGAGAACCACTCTATGCCCAGATCAACAGACCTAAGACCTAAGAAATAGCATTGACCCACACTCGTGGCACTTCAAGTCTCAAATGAAAACTCCAGTCTTGACAGGCCTTTGGTTCCTCCTACTATTATTAATATTATTTAGTTATCTCAGCTAATCAAGAATAATCACATCATTGGATTAATTCAACAAACAGGATGTTTGGCAACTCTGTTTGACAGAATGTTGCTTTTCTTTTTCTTATTTTTTTTTAAATCCTACTTTCCTATGGGTGGGAAACGTCATCTGCATTCCTACAACTTTGAACTATCCAAACATCTTTTCTTCTTGTTACCTTTTGTTGTTTCTAGGATTCCATATAATAAAAGTAGGGATCCAAATCTATTAGATGGCAACTCATGGTTTTATAATACAGAAACACAGAGGAAGCGAACACATCCCTGTCACCAGTTATTGAGCTACACATCTGCACATTTGAAGATATGGTAACTTTTGTATGGCCATCACAAACTGATCCTTCTGTATTTTCATCCAGTACACCAGCCTATAACAGCATATATGAAGGAAGTATTCAAGTGTTTCATTCCCCCCCCCACACACACACAAATTACTTAAAAACTGTGACAGACACAAGCAGCAGAATGCCTCCTGTGAAAATAATTCTTAACTTGAAGTCATGGAATCCCATTCCACCAATCATCACTTTTGATTAAAAATCTTGCCAAATGGACCTTTTAATTTTCAGCACATCAAAGAAGAGATGAAATGCTGCTTTTTCTGTTTCGAATACTACTGCTGTGAGTAGAGAAGGACATCAGACCTTTTGATGGGAAAACAAACTGTGTGTTATTTCCTAGGGAACTCTTGAGACAAAGATCAGTAAAGGATATTTTTTATTTCTTTGATATCTTGCTGCTGTAATGCTATGCAGACAAGTGTTTTTTTCTTCTCTCTGTGCCATTTTTGAAGAGAAAAAAAACTGTTTGCCAAATACTTCTACATCTGGATTTGATTGGGTTGGACTTTAATAAACAGGATGGAGATGGCATGAATTTTGAAATAATGAACTTATTCTGCGATCAAATGATTCATCTTTATCACTTTTTGTACATCAGAAAAATTCAAATGGGATTTTTATTTTATAACTTGAAATTTAAAGATAAAAATCTTACTGTTAAAACTCTTTCAGTGTTTAAGGGGAAATGGCTTTAAAGAGTCTGAATGAAAATTGCCAGATTTTTTTTTGTTTGTTTTGTAAATATAAATGTTAGGAGTTTTTTTCACCATGACATCACACTGTAGGGAAGGTAGTAAATGATGGTGTTTCGGAAGCGTGGAAACCCCCATTTTGTGGTTCTTGTATCACATTTGTTTGGTTTTGTTTTCACATGCTTATAGTTAGTGGGATAATGCTTACATGCAGTTCCCAATTACAGTTTTGTTGCCTGAAACTAGCTAGGCTGATGAAGAATCCATAATCATACAATCTTGCTTTTATAATGCAACTATTATTATATACTTTACATTTTTGGAGAAAAAAAATCACATTTCATACCCATTTCCTAATTTAATAAAAGCTGTTTACACACCACAGAAGCAAGTTTTTTAAAACTGTTTTTTTTTAATATATTTATGTAAGAAAAGTGCAGTGTTTGGTTTCTATTCTTCGCACATGATTTGCATAAAGAATCTATATATTTTTGCCCTACAGAGAATTGTTATACAGGTCAAATATGTTTTCCTGATGTTCCTATGCAGATTACAATATATTGAACTTTAGTGGTTTAGCACTAAAAAAGAAGAGATAAATAATTCAAATGATGACTTGTTTCAAGGATTATGCAGATTTTGTTTTTAAAATCAAAATACCAATATGCTTGTGTTTTCTCCTTTGATTATATAGTCCTGGAGTTATTTTTCATGCATTTGAATTATTAAAGCATTTTACAAGAGTAGATGAAAACTGGTGATTTGGTGATATTGAAACTGAACTTGATATTTCCAGTTGGTTTTTTTCAAAATAGGTACTGAAACAAAATGTGTGTTAAACAGTCAATGAACTAAAGGCTTTAATATCAGTGCAGATCTAATGTACTTTTCCAGTCATTTCCTCTCTGTACTCTTTT
>JANHFO010006455.1:39869-50136 GCA_032468095.1 Pareas carinatus | reverse complement strand
GAGGGAGCGGGTCACTCTAAACAGGGCTGCTGGCCGGTTATCTGCTGATGCGATCAGAGCAGAAAAGTAGTTATGCTTTGCCACACTGATTGCCCCCAGGTAGGTCTTGATTTGAGACCTAGCCAGGGTTCGATCCGATTCGGAGAGCCTGGCCCTCCGACAACTCTCTAGGCATCTTTTCCGACATTTTAATTCTCGAAGCTCCTCAGAGAACCAAGGAGCCACGGTATTGCGACGCTGGGTCAGAGGCAAAGGCACGACCCGATCCAAAGTGTCGCCGGCCAAACCCCGCTCTGTCGTCTCCCACGACTCAGGTGAGTTATTTCAATTTTTTAATTCCAGAGGTTGTGATTGGACAAAATATGGTTTCTTTCCTTTCTCCTGATTGAAGAACTTTTGCGGTCTCTCCTGATCGGAGGGCTTTTGCAGCCTCTTCTGATTGGAGAGCTTCCCTGTTTGGTTTTGAATTTTTCATTGAAGAGTACTAATTGTGGGGTGAGGAGCAGCAGGGCAGGAGACTACGGGGAAAACTGCTTGGAGGCTGTGATTGAACCAGTATTTCTGGCAGCAATGCTGGTAAGTGCAAAAAGCAGGGAGGGCAGGGCCAGACAAGGCCTCAAAACAGCTGAGAAGCCTACTGAGTCCTCTTTGCTCTTTTTTGACTATCACTCTCCTTCTCTGCAAAAACCAGCAGGAGCGGGGAGGCCAGACAAGGCCTGCAAAGTGCTTTCAGAGTTCTTTCCTTTCCAAGGCTTCTCCTCCTCCACAGGGCGTATGTGGCTAATTATACCAAATCCATAGCGGACAACGGGTACCAATAGCTAGTATAGCCATAAAGTAGCATCAATTCAGGCCACTGGATGCAATCTAATTCACCAAAGCAAGAATACCATCCAATTTGAAGCAATTTGGATGGCCTTGAGCCTTCAGTGTGGATCAAAGAATCCTTGAGTCAGGGTGCAGCTTGGACTCCCTGAGCTAGAGGTTCCCCTCAGACATAAGAAGATTTGGTCAGCCAGTGCTGAAGGGATGGGTGAAATAGTATCAACAACTTTCATCCTAGGACATAAATAGATCATTCAGTTGGTGCAGAAAAAGGTGGAAGAAAAACATTTCCCAGGATGTCCTAGCTGAAGGGGAGGAGCAGGAAAGATGGAAGTCTTCACAGCAATTTTCAAGTTTATTTGTATTTGTATGCCGCCCCTCTCCTGGACTCAGGGCAGCTCACAATCATCAATATAAACACGTTAAAAACATTTAAAAGATTATAAAATACAGACACACACCATTCATGGCCGGATCTCACCCAGTCACCGGGTGAGATCAACGGCCTCAAGCCTGCAGGAAAAGTGAGGTCTTTAAGGCTTTTCGGAAGGCCATTAGGGTGGGGATGGTTCAGATCTCTGGAGGTAACTGGTTCCAGAGAGCTGGGGCAGCCACCGAGAAGGCCCTCCTCCATGGGCCCGCCAGCCGGCATTGTTTAGCTGACGGGACCCGGAGGAGACCAACTCTGTGGGATCTTATCGGTCCTTGGAGTCGCGGCTGATGCAGTATCTGAAACCTGTCTGGGCACATCTCTGAGAGGGGAACCCCCCCTCCTGGCCCAGCCAGGTCTCAGTTATCCTCTCCTCCAGGATTAAGTCCTGGACAAGGGGGGCCTTATTGACAACGGACCTGGCATTAAACAGCAGCAGTCTGAGGCCCGGACCCTGACATCCCAAGTCACCAGCTATTCGAGATGACCCCGGTGAACCAGAACCAAAGGGGCTGGAACAAGTAATCGCTTTGAGGCAGCAAGTCCTAGTTTCCCAAGAGCGGCCTACCCCTTGGCTCCCGCCATATCTACCTCTCCCAGTCACGACTGGAATATTTCAGCTGTTCATCCCCCTTAGGGGATGAAGCTTGCCTTCCCCTTGCAACCCACTAATCAAAGGTTGCAATTATTGCAGCAAAGATATTGAGAAAGTTGAGTAGAGGGTGAGTTGGACTAGAAGGATTGGTACAGAGACCATGTGGAAGTGAAGGGGAAAGTGGCAAGATACACTAGCAAGATGCCCATAGAACCTTACTGGATTTTTCTCAGATGAAAGATGGAACAATCAAGTGCTCCTGGATTCACTTCATCTGAACCACAATCCATTCAAACTGGTCTGATTGGACTTTGGACCATGCATGAAACAAAAAGCACACTTTCAGTTACTGAATGCCCTTACAGGGGACTTCCATGATATGGCCCATAATCAGGAATTGATAGGTAGTACAACAGAGACTCTTGAATGTTCAACCAAATCACCCCTGTCTTATGCTCTCTTCATTGATGTAAATCAGTAAAAATGCAGCCACCTGTTAGTCTTTTGTGATATTGCTGCACTAGAACATATCAAATATTAACAGCCAATTTCTTGAAAAATGTGCTCTCGAAATAGGCTTTGGAGTTTCTATATCATTCTTGGAATTTTGTTTAGAAATTCTTTTCTCTGAACTTATTGTTCCAAAGGGTCGGGTATTGTAGTTTTGTAGTACACATCTCACCATAAATGTCCTTGGGTACACATGTCTTCTGATACAAAAAGGGGATTTTTTTTTTCTTCCTGGTGTTTTGTTTTAGCATTTAATTGCAATAGCTGTAGGCAGAACTGTAGTAGTTTCCCACCAATATGGGAAACCCCTTTTTAAATAATTTCCATTATTTGACAACTCCAAAGTTTCATTGCATAGCTCCCTCAGATCTCTTAACCAAATGTAGCTCCGTTTAGTTAAGCTGTTTTGCATCTATGAGATTTTGCTTTTTGTTTTTTTGGGGGTGGGGGATATTTTTATTAAATTGAATAATTCTATTGCATAAAAATGTGAAAAATAAAATTTGTCATTTTGGCTATTGCAGCTATCCAGTTTCGGTTTACATTTGGTATACATTCAGGACTGTAAAATATTCTATACACATCAGAAAATACGTATAGTTTAAATATAAGGTGCTGATTTCCTACTACCCTACACTCATCCTGTTGTTAAACTCAGTCCTGAGTTTCTTTTTCATTACCTATATCTATATTCTCAACTTCTAATGCATGCATTTGACAGGGAGATCCACAGACTTCTCATTAAATATTTATCTTTGCAGTAATGATTAATAGTGAAAGTATTCATATCAGACGTTAAGCCATAATCAGGAAGATCTTTGTTGGCCTCTAGAACATGGGAGTGGAACGAGAGAAGCTCTCAGAGAGTCCAAAGTAACTTGTTTAATTATTAGTCTTTCTTGAACAGAGATGAAGGGGAAAGGTTAGCATGAGACCATCAACTGATATACCAGTTGACAGGTTTTCATGAATGCTTCTCATATTGGACTGGCAGATATGACATATGTTCTAGCTTAATTGGTTGACACTTAAGCTACTTATTTTTGTAGGGGAGGAAAAGACAGTGATTTATTTTCCAACTTCATGCCTCTATGAGACAATTTAAGTTGCATGCAATTCAGTATACATATGAGCAACAAAGTATTGGCAGGGAAAGGCGCAAAGAGGTGTCATTGGTGTCCTTATTTAAGCAACACTTACCTGTACATTGTGAAAAATAGTGATTGGTGTTATAATTATTTTAGATGAACTACTTTACTCTTTCATCATCAGATAGTTTTACATCTTAATGGAATCAGTGATTGGACCATTCACGCATAAAAACAGGAATATATAAAATATTCCTAGTGCAAATTATTCAAAACAAATTGTATGGTGTTTCAGAGCTCAAAGCAAAAATGGGTATTGCCTTTCGCATGGTTTTAGACACACTCTCCAAGACACTGCAGTCCAGGTCAAGTGATGTCTATCATATAGCCTACAGGAAAAAATGGCTATGCTGATTATTTCAAATTTTGTAAAAAGAGATGAAATTTCCCCATAGAAATAGACAATAAGCAGGTTTTTGCATCTTGCATACATTTTTTAAAAAAATATATATGAACAGAATCATTGTCATTATTTCCTTAACCCCATTTTCTGTAAACTAAGCAGTTAAATTTAGTGCCTGGCTATAAAATATTCCAAAAGTTGCTGCATTTTGCTAGCAGTAGCACTAACACTTAGACTTATCTACCGCTTCATAGTGTTTTACAGAACTCTCTAAGTGGTTTACAGAATCAGCATATTGCTTCTAACAATCTGGGTGTTTGGAAAGATGGAAGGCTGAGTCAATCTTGAATCAGTGAGGATCAAACCCCTGACAGTGTGCTGAATTAGCTTGCAATACTGCATTCTCACCACTGTGCCACTACAGCTCATACAATAGTATATATTAGCTGTGTCTTAATACATTGATACCTGATACCCATAATTGGTTTCCTTCCAGTGCAATCTGCATACAATGCCACATTAGGGGTGTATGGTCCAGTGGGGCATGTTGACTAATGGCACCACCTCTTGCCAATATGAAAGCTAGGGTTTTTAGAATGAGTTGGAAGAGGTTGATTTTATTTATTTATCTAGCTAGTTAGTTAGTTGGTTGGTTAGTTAGTTAGTTTGTTAGTCAAGCATATATAAGAAAAACAAGTATAAGTATGAACATACTATATAAACATGTAGGAATAGATAAGTATACACATATGCATAGTAATAAATGAGTACGGATAAATGAGGACAGTAGTGCAGTTAACTTGTTTGCATAATCAATGTCATAGTCAGGGGCTCTGTAACATAGTAAGAAGCAAAGTTTGGCATTTATGGTTAGATCACATATGATGGTTTCAGGAAGATCAAACTCCTGAGTAACTTAGATTTTTTAAAGGGACTTTTTATAGAAAATGGCAACACCTCCTCCTCTACGGTTTTCATGGTCAGATCTGAAAACATGATAGTCACGTACTGTGATAATAGGGAACAGAGAGAATAGAGAAGGAAGGAAGTTGAAGCGAATCTTATCTCACAGAACTCTAGAAGGCTAATCAGACAGGGCTTATCATTACGAAAGTCTATTGAGTCTTCTTTAGCACAATTAGCCCTTTTTACTTGTAAATCTTGTATTAAATAATGTAAAAGAATTAATGTTGATTAATTGTGATTTCACATGGATTAAAAGGTTGCAGTTCCTTAGCTCCTCTATAAAGTACATTTTAAGAAACTTTTACATTGTCTATTTCCCAATTGTGGCCAATCGTAGTAAGCATGCTATTTGTTAGAAGATAAACAATTTCACATTTTTAGAATTCTCCAATGGGTACAATCTGGACCTGGTGGTTTGTTTCTTCTCACTTTGTCAATAGCAGTGTCACTACTATTTCCATCAATTCCTGAGATACCAGCTGTAGTGCTGATATCTATGCTATATTTTTTGGAAGTGAAGATAGATGCAAATAAATCATTCAGCGTCTCTAATCTTTTTGTCTATTTTCCACCAAGCTTTGAATTTCCTTGTCTTCCAGCAGCCCAAACTGGTTTCTTGTTTCTTGTGCAAAGATGTTTATTTTTATGAATTTATTTTGTGTTTTGGGCACCATGCTGTTGAATATATTTTTTTAAAAAAAAATTATTTCCAGCTTGGATGTCAACAATTAAGTTTGTACTCTGCCCTTCTGCGAACAACAATAAACCAAAATACAAAATGCAATACCCAGCCATTAAAGTTAATGTCATTCACATCATTTAACAGTTAAAGGCTTGGTGAAAGAAATGTATTTTTTTTTTAAAAAAAGTAGAAGAATTGAAGCAGACACCAAGCAAGACAATCCATAGCCTGTGTTCTATGCATAATAAGAGGCCCTTACTTATCTATCGGATAGCTCAGCTTCTTCCACCTGCAGCAGTTTCAGTGAAACCATTTTGTCAATCTTACAAATTCATGGTGGATTTCCTTCATGCAAATATGTATTCTTTTTGTTTCTCTGTAGGAGGCTGCCAGGAGGAAGCAAACACACACACACACACACACACACACACATCAAAAAGCTTGATGTCAATACAAGCTCTTCACAGAATTCCACTCTTTAAGATCTCTGTATCGTTATGGAACCTTAGGGCCTCACATAGGTTAAGGCAAAGCCAATAGAAGCCTTTTACTTCTTCATCTTGTTCAGACAATGTCATAGTAGGCCAGTAGAAGGCTCTGTGCTACAAGCAAAAAAGGCCATTATCGACTGGTCTATCTTCTGTTTGGCTGTTGAAAAACCTGGCTATTAATCTGCCTACACAACTGCCTTCAGACACAATAGCAAAGTGATTAGAAATGGATGCTGCTATAAATTAACTATATTACTGTAAGGCTATGAACATAACATCTGTGATGTTTCTTTGCCGGGCAAGAATTTTTCTAATCTGTGCAATCGTAAGCTTCTTAAATTTCCACTGCTCCAGGTAAGCCAATATTGTTTTTCAGACAACTATTAGAACAGAGACATGATGGATAATAGTATTTAGTGTGACTTTCTGTGATTTTTAATGTTTCTTTTCCAAGTAGTTGAGGCATACACTTATGGTTTAACAAAATAAGCCCACTGTGTTGAAATTATTGGGCTGCAAAGTGGCATGGATCTTAACAAATATGTTACCTTAGGGACACCAAAATCATTTTCAAATTGTCAGCAAAATATCATACCAAAATGGATTCCTGTAGTGCCTTAAAAAGATTGATTTAAATTTCAACACACACGCAAATAAAAAATTGAATTTTGTACTTAGCATGCTTTTATATTCTGTCTTGTCAAACTGATACCTCTAATATGTGTCAAAATTTATTGATATTTATTTTTGCTGGTTGTCAAACAATTATCATTCCAATAATTTTCAAAGTACCTTTTTTACTTGGAAACTAAAACTTCTACAAATTAGCATAACACATTAAGGTATTTAACATATATGCATTAAAATATATGTAGCTTCTTTCAATAGCTTGCTTACAAAGCCAGTAGTCAAGATCAAGTTTATTATTTTAATGTAATAAAATTAATACTGTCATAAATAGCATTTTGGTCAATGTGTTAGGCAATTGAGCCATGATTTCATTTAAAGGATTCTCTTTCTTTCTGTATCTCCCTACATCCATTTTTCTCTCCTCAAAACAGATAGTATTCTGTTATGTACGGAATATTCTCTGTTCTCAGTGGTTTCTTTAAGGTCTAGCTTTCCCTTCTGTTTTGCTTTTCTCTAAAATTTTCTTCAACTTCTATATACTCTGGTTTTCTCTCAAGCAATCCTCTGTCTTTCTTTTTTCTGGTTGTTGTGGTTCTATTAGACTTCTTATTGTAATAATAATTCCCATCTGGAGCTGCATTCATGATTCCAGTCAAGCTGCAAATGTACATATAATTTAGAACAAACAATAGAAGACACAGCTATGGAAAGATGGAGACATATGTATCGTCATTCAGTTGTAATAAGCAATGATAGAAAAATGAGAAACTGTTAGACCACTGACTTTCTGCCGCTGCCAAACAAGAGCTGTTTCGAATAATGGCAGCTGCCACTTCTTCAGCCATGCAAAACAAAACCATGCTGATCTGTTGATTAATGAAGGGCTTGAATCAAGACTTGGTGTGCATCATGGCCTCAGAAGAACTCAGAAATCAAAGTCCATGAGCAACAATATCAAAACCTCCAAAGGAGATGTGTTCTCCTTCATGAATGGATTCTATATCTCTTCAGCTGAACCATTTAAAAATACAATTTCCATTTTATTCCAAAAAATACAAATTAGAATCCAAGCAGAAGAAAACCTGGGACGCATTCCTCACAACTTACCATAATCTCAAGAACAGGAGTGGCCAATCCATAAATTACATATACTCCCAAGGCTTACATGATCACCACCTATCACTCCAGTTCACACCATTAGTATTTATATAGGGGAAATGCTAATATTTTGTGACACCCTCATTTTTTGTTAAAATGGCAATAAAAATAACTATTTTAAGTTTCTAGTAGGCTTAACACAACTATCTTTCTTTGATACATGAACAGTGTTCCCCAGGTTCTCCCAAACCAGATCCATGTTAATAATGATCCAGAGTCACCTCCAGATGACATGAGTGGCACATAAATTTATAAATAAAATAAAATATTTCCAGCATTCTTTGTTTCAAAAAGATCCTAGTATTTCCTTATAAAAAGCTCACAGCAAAATTCAAAAAGAGAATGAGAGACAAGAATTGGACATAAACTAACGAAAATACCAACCAAACACCATGAACACCAACTAGCAGTCAGAAGACATGATGAAAACTCCTTAATTTGACAACACATGGACAGACTCAACTATACTTTCAACTAGGAAACTGAACATCTTAGATCAAACCAAGTCCAAAAACGCCAGAGAATTCCTAGAGATCTGGCTCTCAGACAAATTATCTATCAACAGGCACATAGAAATAAACAACATCTACATACCACTCAAAGAGACAATCAAAAAGACCAAAAGGAAACAAAAAGACCAAAACACCTCCTCCTCCTAGTTTGCTAATAAAACATCTGCAAGAAAACCACCAAGCTCAGAAAACACTAAGAAGCTAACACTATAGGTTTCCTTTTGACCAGGAGCAGAATCGGGAAGGGCTTTAGTGGAATTTTCTAAAGTATTAAATCATACTGAGCTACAAAACAGACCACCACTGTCATCCAGGATCCTGATGTTGTTTCTGTCCCAAAATAATCTTTGCCTCTTTTTCCTTCTACTTCAAATGAATAGTTTTCACTGTGTGGCAGTAGAATTCAAGATCAGTCAAAAGAATAAGAATACTGTGAAGGCAGGAAGATGAAGATGGTCAAGATGTACAGTTAAGGGTGTTGGACCAGGGTCTACCTCGATTTGCTGCCGCTGACTGGCCACGGCCACCAGGGGGCCGTCATCTCACCACAGGGCCACCTGGCTGCATTGTTTTTGACCACTGGCCATCTCGGTGCCAGGGAAGGTGGTGGAAGAGGGCAGGGAGCAGGCAATGGCTTCCTGCCTCCTCCGCCTTACCTATGCGAAGGCCCGATCCCCGCCCTCTTCCACCACCCTCCCTGGCACTGAAATGGCCAGCGGTCAAAAAGTTATGTGGTCCCCTGGCGAGATGACGGCTCCCTGGTGGCTGCAGCCAGTCAGTGGCCGGGAGTTGCCCCATCCCCGCCTCTGACACACGTGCCATAGATTCGCCACCACTGTTTTAGGCCCTTCATTTATAATTAAATGTATACTTCCCTGTATTTATCAGCTCCACAAAAATCAGATCACCTTCCTTCAGGTCCTTCCTTTTCCTTTCTCTTGGGTTTTATAGACTGACAATGTTTTTTTTTAAAAAAAAATTCTTAAATTCTTTGTATTTACTCACTGTACATCCCAAGGTCTCTTCCGTGAGGCAGAGTCATTTCTGCGGGGGGTGGAGCGGGGGGGGGGTGTTGACAGATCTTAACCGACCTCAGTTATTCCGCCCCTAGTAGCCATTGCCAATGAGGCTGTTTGATGTACAGGCAGTCCTCGACTTACGGCAATTAATTTAGGGACTATTCAAAATCGCAGCGGCAATGAAAAAAGTGACTCACGACAGATTTTCCCATTTATGATCGCTGCAGCATAACCATGATCATATAAATCAAAATTCGGATGCTTGGCAACTGGTTCATATTTATGACGGTCTCCTCGTCCCATGTGATCAACTTTTGCAATCTTCTGACAAGCAAAGTCAAGGGGGGGGAAGCCAGAATCGCTTAACAATTGTGTTACCAACTTAACGGCTGCAGTGATTCACTTAACAACGGTGGCAAGGAAAGTTGTAAAAGGGGACAAAAGCTCACTTAACGACGGTCTTGCTTAGCAATAGAAATTCTGGACTCAGTTGTAGGGGGGTAAATCGAAGATTACCTGTAGTGGGGAAGGTCCTGGATAGAAACCGGGAGACGGGGAGTTGCAGTCCTGCCTTGGACATGAAATCCCGCTGGGTGACTTTGAGCCAATTACTGTCTCTCAGCCCAACCCGCTTCAAAGGGTTGTTGTGTGGAAAACAGGAGACGGGAGAGCTATGTATGCCATTATGTTTGCTTTTGAGTTGTACAAAATAAAGGCAGGATATATGTCTAATAACTGAATTGTAGGATGTGGACAGTTCCAAGCTTCTGACACACCCTCAAGATTGCCAGCTTCCATATTTCAAAAGAGATTATTTGGAGCAGTGATCGCCAACCGTTTGGATCTCGGGGACCTCTAACTTCATAATTGTAAATCTCGCAGACCACTAATACGAATTTTTTAAAAAGATACATACATTTGTAAAATAATGATCAGAGAACTTCCATTTTATTAATAT
>JANHFO010006455.1:25785-39769 GCA_032468095.1 Pareas carinatus | reverse complement strand
GTTTGTAATAACAGAGTTAAGGTTCAAAAAAAAGAAAAAGAAGATACTTGCTCGAAATTCTGAGAATTGCTCCGTCCAATTACAAAAATAATAGTTGAAAAATCCCTTGCACGGAGGTGTTCGCAGCTTCTAGCTCTGCATTAGCAGAGGCAACCCAGGCGCGGAACTTTTTTAGATCTCATTGGGGGGCTCTCACCCTTTCAGTCCCTGCATAAAATTCAGGGACTTTGGGGAGCCCTACCCTCGATCTGAAGCTCACCCACTCCCTCTTCGCCTGAGGGAGAAGGTTTCCCGCCGCCTAACAGCTGATTTTAGCTGTCAGAGCGGCTTTACGTGAACCTGGGACTGGCAGACTGCAAAAGTCCGACTTTCAAAGTCCACGGCTCCACCGGAAGTACGAGGAGAACTCTATATTGACTGAGTTCCTGGAGGGGAAAAAATGTTGAAGAGCTTATATTTTCAAGAGTCTGTGACTCTGTTTGAAAAATGTATGATCATTTTGTGCCAATAGCGTTTTTCTATACCTTCAGCAAACAATGCTTTTATATCTTTGAGGCAGGTTATAATAACAGAATCTGGAATGACTGCCAGATATTCCCTCTCCCCTCTCCTATATATATATAAAAAATCAAGATGGGTAAATTAGGAGCTGTAGTGGTGCAGTGGTTAGAGTACAGTATTGCATTGTACTTCTGTTAACAGTCAGCTGCCAGTACATTCAGCAGTTCGAGTCCCACTAACTCAAGGTTGACTCACCCTTCCATCCTTCCGAGGTCGGTCAAATGAGGACCCAGATTGTTGGGGATAATATGCTGATTCTATAAACCGCTTAGAGAGGGCTATAAAGTTCTGTGAAGCAGTATCTAAGTCTAACTGCTATTGCTATTGCTATTTATTTTCTTCCCCATTCCCTTCTTCCTTCTAGGTGTAAGGTAAACAGCTGCTGCATAATTTCTTCAAGGCCATCTCTGTATTCTTCTATATATGTGGAGATGGGTTTGAGCCAGCTTTTCTGCATCTCTATATTGTATATTCAGGAATGTTCCCACCATGGGTAGCATATAGAGGATGAGTTCAACCCATATAGAGGATGAGTTCAAACCCAAGTTGAGCTATGCATAGATGATGTCACAAATGTGACATCATAAGTGGCTAGTTATGACTTTAAACCAACAAACAGAAACATTGAGACTTCTGATTTTTCTTATTGTTCTTGTTTGGGTTTCTTTTCATTTTTTTTGGTGATGGTATAATATACAAATGGCATTTTGTCCAATAGTTCACACGTTTTCACTTCGGGTATAACAGCTGCAATATCGTTATAAGTGACCATAGAAGTGGTCTAATTGGTAATCATTGTTGGTTTCTCCATCATATCAGCAAACATAATTGGCATTTATGTGGTAGAGCTGTTATGCACAGCATTTCCTGTGCTCAGTGTGGTTGGGCAACTTGATCTTCATTGCAGGAGGAATTGCAAAAAAAAAATCCCTATAATTGGAAGGTATTCCAAAATGCTTGACATTGAATGATGAGAAGAAAATAAAGGATATAAATGGATATATATATGCTTTCTCCCAATTAATATAGTGGCAGACAGGATGATTCTCTTCAACTAAATAGAGCTGACGTCAATGTGACCAAAGGCAGATGGCGCCGCTCTTCAAGCCAGGTGGTGCAGCCAATTGATTGTCTTCTTTCCAGTTGGTCAACATGGTCCGCTTGCGATGCTTGCCAGAAAAAAAGAGTAAGTCTGCTTGGAATCTAAAATTAGTTAACTATTTAATACACAGTTGATTCCAGTATACTAAAATATGGAACTTGGCACTATAAAGCTGGCTGTTGTCATGTCCATAGGACTTCCTTTTGGTCTCACCCACCAACACTGCTGTTTTTAGTGTTCATTTCTTCAACCTTTTTCATTCAGCTGACCCATACCCTGCTTCCCATGTTGAACACAGCAACAAAACACGGTTAGTCCTTGATTCATGGCCACATTTGAGCCCAAAGTTCCCATGAATGAGAAAGACAGTTGCCACATTGAGTTTTGTCCTGTTTTACAATCTTTCTTGCCATTGCTGTTAAATGAATCACTGCAGTTGTTAAGCGAGTGACGTGGCTGTGAAGTGATTTTGGCTCCCCCATTGACTTTGCTTGTCAGAAGGTCGCAAAGGATGATCACATGACCCTGGGACACTGCAACCATCATAAATACACGCCAGTTGCCAAGTGTCCGAATGTTGATCACATGGGAATGCTGCAATGAACCTAAGTGTGAAAAACAGTCATAAGTCAGCTTTTTCCAGCCCTGTTGTAGCATCGAATGGTCAATACATGTATGATTGCAAGTTGTGACGCACCTGCATACAATGACCCATTTCTTGCGATTTTCTTCTTCCTAAAGGAAATGAAATGAAGTTAAAACAAATGCAGTCCAGAAATAGAAACCTTGGTTCCTTTTGGAGAATTCTCTAAACCTGCCACATCTATTTCAGGATCATTCTTTCTCTATTTCTTGCCTTCCCTATAACACCCTCAAAGCAGCTCTGTTACCTTTGGGCTGTTTAACACCTATATGTGTGACTCTTTTTCAGAGACTTTTGCTTTTCTTGCAAAAATATTTCAATATCTCAAAATTGTTGATGGTCTTATTCCCGTGATACTGGCAACTCTTCCTTGCTTGAGAAAGTGGTCTCCAAGCATTTTGCCAGCTTCCTTTCCTAAACATAAGTTGAAGGACTTCCCTACAAACGTGCCTTCTCACATCATTCATCTTACAGACTTCCTTGCCACAGACGTGAGATGGTATAAATACTATTATTTTAATAGTAAAATAATTTCTTGGCATTCCATTTTTATTTATTTTATTTATTTATTTAGATTTATATACCGCCCTTTTCCCGAAGGACTCAGGGCAGTGTACAGAAAACATACAAATTTAACATTGAACTTTAGCAATATTTACAAAATATGTACAAAATAAATTTACAAAAAATTATTATTTACTGTTTAGACTTATATTATTTTATTATTTCATTTATTTAGATTTATATACTGCCCTGCTCCCGAAGGACTCAGGGCGGTGTACAGTCATTAAAAAACACACAAATACAAACAAATGTTTTAAAAATTATATACCGCTTAACAGTGCTTTACAGCACTCTCTAAGGAGTTTACACAGTCAGCCTATATTGCTCCCAACAATCTGGGTCCTCCTTTGACCGACCTCAGAAGGATGGAAGGCTGAGTCAACCTTGAGCCAGTGAGAATTAAACTGTTGAACTTGATGACTAATGGCAGATGGCAGTCAGCAGAAATAGCCTGCAGTGCTGCTTTTAACCACTGCATCATCCTGGCATTATAATACGATCATAGTAAATTGCAAAACTGCACTGTATTAGCATCCCAGAGTAAAGCTTTAAAGCAAGCTGCTTTAAAAGACATAAGTAAAAAATTATGAATGCCACTGATGCCTTGAGAAACACAGATTTATAGTCCCATTTGAACTCTTCCGGCTATTTTGCATAAGACACAGAGCCTTTGGAAGGAGCTGGCCTGCCTTCCTGTCTTATCCAGTATGAGGTTGGTGAGCCTTTGTATTTTCTCCACTTACACTGAAGCACTTCTGATGTAGAAGCCATTTGTGTTAAGTGACCTCAATTTCCAGTTTTTGACTAAGAGATGATGACATGTAGCTGCTCATTTTTCATTGTTGAAGGTTTTTTTTCTACTCACAAGTGCCTGACGAAGGCTTTTGACTGTTACAACATTAGTGGGAAAATCCCCATTCTTTTCAAAAGTGCAGTATAATCTTGTCCTGTCACCACGCTAAGACAATCATTTTTACAATACCCATTCCTCGGCTTTCCTCAAAGCAAAGCTTACATATCATTATTTATCATCATTATTCCTGCAATTGGAATAGCAGCTCAATCCTTTATGACCACTAGATTTGATTCCTCCTCTTTGTTTCAAGAATAACCTTAGAAAAAAATAAATAGAGCACACCGAGGAAAGCAAACTTAATATTGAACAAGTAGCCAAGATGGATGTATTATTTGCAAGTATTTGCATTTAAAGGCTACACAATTATCCATACTTTTTCAGTAGCTGCTTAGCAAGGGGATAGAAATATGGACTCGCAACATTTTAAAAAATGAATTTTCTCCACTTCTCCAGATATCCTCCATAGAATTGTAGTGAAGGAATTACAGTGAAGATATCTGTGTGCAAACAATTGATTGCATTCACATCTTATAATCACTGTCAAAAAGGTGGATCAGCTTAAGGCTGAATTCATAGCAGATGTGAAACTCAAAAAAGATTTCCATTAACGTATATGATTTATTTATCAGATTTATATAACTGCCGATCTCACCAAAAGCCACTTGAGGCATGCCTGAACTTCACAGCAGTTTTATGGCAAGCAAAGTAGGTGATGAAGCTGGAAGGAAATCATAATTGTGGTCATGTCATGTTGTACCTAATGACTCACAGTGATTTGCTTAACAACCACAGCAAAATTGACACTAGGAGTCCAGTGTGATCACATGATGTTTCTCTTAACAGTCATGTCACTTAGCAACAAAGTTGCCAGTCTCAATTGCAATCAATAAATGAGGGCTATCTGTAAGGTCAGCAGGGGAGAGGGAAGTTTGAGCAGAAAAGCAGTTGTCATTCAATAAGGGTCTATGCCGTGAGATCAAGTTGCTCAAAGAATTGCTACAAACTGGCGTAGAAGGGAGTATCTGGAGTCATTCAGCCAAGTGGGCTGTCTCGAAAGATGTACTTTGGTTATTCCTTGTTAGTCCCTGGGGCAAAAGTGAACTGTGAAGGTGTGGTGGTTTGCCGCAATTGATCTTGTTAGCATGCCTCTTAAAAGGATGAGCTCACCATCCTGCTGCAGTTATCAGACCAGCTATCTAAGAGATCTAATTGCTGATCATAGAATCTTTGTAGCTAGAAGCAAAGTATAATTGGCTTCCTACAATTTCATCACTTTGTCACTAGACAAAATGCTATCCGGAATGCCCATATACGATGCAAAAGCAGATTCTTGCACAATAGTATTCATCTTCTTTTCTGATTTTTTTGTATGTCTTACTTTTGGAATAGATTGTGTTCCTCAAGTATGTAAGAGGTATGTAGTACTGTCTTGCTCTGTTTTGAAATTCAAGGGTTCTTTCCTAGACAACCAACTAATAGACTTAGAAGTCATATAAGATACATGCTTGATGTATCTTCTATTTATCTAGCTATATACTAAGGCACGGAGTTTGAAAGCTAAATTGTCCTCTCACACACAGACAGATTAAAGACCAGCATTCCAAGATCATGGGTAGAACAAAGAATATATGGGATTTTTAATTCATTAAGGAATCTTTTTAGGATGAAGTAATCAAGGTTTACAATTCCCATCTAAGACGTTAAGTTTACACTTTTTCTCAAAATGCCCTTCACTTGATATGCATAGACAAATAATTCTCCATTAAATCAGAATAAGTAATATTCATCCTATGTTACATTCAGAAAGCTGCAATCAAATTACACCTCGTATACCAGAACACAAAGAGAAAGCTCCTTTCCTTTTCCAGTATCCATTTTGATGTCCCAACTAGCAAAGATCTATACCTATCTGTGATACTTGGCTTTTAATTTAGGAGGGCTGAAATTCATAACATCTATTCTACTACAGTACCGATTTGCCCATGTGGAACAGCCTTCTCAGTTCGGCGGTGATCCGTGTGATTACACTGACAATGAAAGTGAAGACTGTGTTATAAACAGACGTTGCAGCACTCCTCGGTGTGAAGGCTTTCTCTGTGCCACAGGTTAGAGGATTGGAGGGCAGCATTCCTTAATTAAAAAACAGTGGTTAAGTGCATATCTGTTGAATTAGATTTCCCCTGAATAGATTGAATAGAATATGGAGGTTTGGGGGGGGGTTATTACCTTGTATGTCACAAATAAATGTTGATCTTGTTTTCTTGATGGACATCAGATAAAGACATGGGAACAGAATCTGTAACAAGAATGGATTATACCAGTAGGCAGGAACAATAGGCAAATAGCCATAAAGAAGCCGTATTTATGGAATCATATTTGTTATCGAAGCTTTTCATTTTTTGTGAAGAGGTATACCTGTTATTAATTCCCCTTGCACGTTCTCTTGAAAAGGCTAAATGAGAAAAGGATCACATAATTTTTGTCACTTCCCTGATGAACATTTTTAGGTTAAATTAAATCAAATTTGATTGTACATTAACATTTTCAAACAGCCCACATGACAGGAATTTGAAGGCTTAATTTCTGATCTGATGGATTATAAAATGTAGCAAGAAAAAGCAGAAAACTGTCTTCCCAAGGGATTGCTGACTGTTAGTTAGAAGCAAAACGAAAACTTTTTTTTTCAGGAAATCATCAGCATTACTTGTGTATTAATTTCCTCTGAACCACCTTGTGTCATCAACCTTCCCTGAAAAACCACAGGGTGGATTTATAAAGCCATTACTGTTCAACTTTCCCTAGCTTTGTCACTTGAAAATTTAGCATTCTGCTTTCCCTCAATAGTGTAGCAATAGCAACCTTTTTAGAGTTTACCGAGACAGCTTCAGTCTGGAATTTACTGTGGTTGATAAAAGAATGTATGAAACATTAAGTTGTTAAGGTCTGTGTGAAGGTTACAAAATGTACATACGTTTGTCACATGATCTACTTGAATGGCATCCTAAGGACTATGATGAAGGTATGGATTATGTAGGGCTACATCAGATTGGCTTGAAAGATCTACAAACATGGAAAAAGAAAATATACAACAGATGTTAAATTGGAGTGGGAAAATGTAAATGAATGTCAGAAGGAATATTCTGAGAATGAAGATGGTCGGTATCTTGAGGTGCTCCCTCTGTCTTTTAATATATTTTTTAAATTTTTGTTTGTACTAGTTTTTTATCTTTTTAAAATTCTAATTGCATCCTTTTATATGGTTTTATTATTTTTACCTGTAAACTAGAGTCACTTAGATAGTGAGATGGGCAGTACTTAAATCTGATAAATAAATAAAATATTTTAAAAGATGGTTTCTCCAAAATCCATAATTGGATAATATATTTATTAGTTCCCATGCATATGATACTCAAAAACCATGGAAATACTCAAAAACCATTTGAGTTATTCAGACTTATCACCAGGCAAAATGTTATAAAAATAGATAGGGAAGGAGAAAAAAGTCTAAAATGTAGGTCAGAAACTTCAAACAGGAAGTCTGTAATTTTAAGACAGGTTTCATATAAACATTGGAGAGACTGAATGCAATAGTTACAATAGACTGTTATTGGTGTCAAGTTATACCTAATGTTCAGAGATGAAGAAAATGTTTGCTTCTATCAGGTTTGGAAATAGAAAGTCAATCATATTTTTGTGATTTAAAAATCTGGTAGCAAATGAACCAAAAGCAATCAACTGGACTCCGTTTTCGTAGCTCTAGAATTTAGACATAGATTCTTCAAATTTAAGCATCTTTTAAACAGTGGACCTTTTCTCTTGTAATACTGAAATATGATGTCATACTACATGCCAACATACTCATAATTCAGGACAGATGAAAAACCACAAAGTATTTCTTCAACACATTACATAATTAATCTGTGACCAAGTTATAAGAGCTGTCAACTTCAGCTATCTTTAAGGGTAATTCTGATCATTCTTGGTGATTAGATTTTAGCTCCAGAACTGGAGGCACAGTACAGAAGATAAACAGGAAGATAGTAGGATGGTTAGATCTGGCAAAAACAGAAGCAAAGGACTTGAGATTAGGCTAGTCCATTACAATAAAAATGCACAACGCCAACTGCCCTGCTAAAGACATTTGCATTCAGAACAGTTTTTGGATAGAGAGTTGAATCTGCCAATGCAGATTCCGACGTATCAGTAAACACTCAGTTTAATAGACTT
Source organism: Pareas carinatus (assembly GCA_032468095.1). Taxonomy (NCBI): domain Eukaryota; kingdom Metazoa; phylum Chordata; class Lepidosauria; order Squamata; family Pareidae; genus Pareas; species Pareas carinatus. Next base: position 31,816 of record JANHFO010006455.1, on the reverse strand, counting down.
AATTGACAAATGTGAGTCCATTAAAACCAAATGTCTGTTATTTATGTTTGTTTATTTATTAAATCAATTTATATAACCTCCCACCTCACAAAAGGCAACTCTGGGCATTGTTAAAGACTGAATAGGATTTTTCAAGCCCGCAAGAATAGTTGAATATGTAAGAGGGGAAAAAAACATGGGGGAAAATTTTTGACTGCAGTCATGGAGCAAGACAAATGATTCTGCCAAGCACAGATATGACATAAGGCCATGACTCTGAGGTCATGGAGATGTTCCGAATCAGCTTTCAGGAAGACCAGAGCCAAAACAAACTCTCAGCTTTATAGATCTGAGGAGCTTTCAGAGGCAAGCAGCACACTATTAAAACTGCACTCTCCTTATAGGTCCAGCAAATCTTGTCCATTAAATGCAGAGTCTGTTAAACATGCAGCCCATGTTGTGGGCAAGTTCCAGCTGGTCTTATTTAAATGCAGTATAATCTGCTTCTAACCATAAAAATGATTCTGCCTGAAAACAATGCTTAAGGAAAATGTGTGCCTGCCTAAACAACACTGAGTCAATTAATTACAGGGAGATAAACAAGAGTTTTCAATGGAAGTAAAATGACTGTGGAACCTGAATATATTTAAGGCATAGGAGTCACATGTATTAATCTGCAGAAGGCTATCCAATGAATAATTAATTCTGTGTTCATTCTGTGTTTTAGGCCGATGCATCAATCGTAGACTGCTCTGCAATGGAGATGATGATTGTGGAGATCGATCCGATGAAGCTGATTGCAAGAAGATATATCCGAGATGCAATCAGGTTTTGGAACAATTTTGGGGAATACAGATGCTGTCAAGTGGGTGAGTGCAGAATTACTCTCCAATTTAATAACTGATTACTAGAATTGGTTTAGGACATTAAAGCCATGAAATATTGAGGGCATAGGAGTTCATATCCAGTGCATACCAAAATATTTCATTATCCCAATCAGTTCTTAAATGTATGTACGTTGTATACATATTTCACCAAGTGATTAAATGTGCAATACTTTAAAGACGTACAAAGAATGTACATAATATACTGTTTGGCTCATTTTATACTGGCACAGTATAAAAAGATATGTTGAGATCCCAAAAAGAGTACAAAGAAGAGCAACAAATATAATAAGGGGGCTGGAGGTTAAAACATATGAAGAGTGGTTACAAGAACTGGGCCTGGCTAGTTTAGGGAAGAGAAGGACTAGGAGTGACATGATAGCAGCCATCCAATATTTGAGAGGCTGCCACAAACGAAAGAGGGTCAACTTATTTTACCTGAAGGCCAGACAAGGAACAATGAATGGAAGCTGGATCAAGGAGAGATTCAACCTAAAAATAAGAAGAAATTTCCTGAGAGTGAGAACAATCCAACAGTGGAATGACTTGCTTTCGGAGGTTGTGGAGGCTTCATCACCGAAAGCTTTCGAGAAGAGACTAGACAGTCACTCGTCAAAAAAACGGTATAGGATCTCCTGCTTGAGTAGGAGGTTGGACTAGATGATCTACAAGGTCCCTTCCACCCCTGTTATTCTGTTATTCTGTGCTATATGTGCACCGAACTGATTATGGATGGAAACTAATAAAGGAGAGAAGCAATCTAGAACTTTCCTGACAGTTAGAACAATTAACCGGTGGAACAACTTGCCTTCAAAACTTGTGAATGCTCCAATAGTGGAGGTTTTTAAGAAGAGATTAGACAATCTGAAATGGTATATAGGGTTTCCTGCCTCTAAGGTCCCTTCCAACTCTGTTATTTTGTATTCTGATTATATGTTTAATCCCATCTCACTGCTATGAATGGTACGTGCCTTCCACAAGCAACGGTCTGTATCAGAGGCTTTGCAGAGTATTTTACCGGCTCCCCACATTTTGTTGTTGTTGCTTAGTTTTTTTTGTTTTGGTTCCTATTAATTTTTATTGTTACTTTAAAGTGAAAGATTGTTTTATTAATTGTGTATGCTAAGAGCATAAAGCAATAAGCAGCATTTCTGTATCAAAGAATGACTTACTAATTCATTATTTAGTTAGAATCTAATGCTGGGCTACTAGGTCCTAACCCCAGAAATGAAAATGCCCTTTGTGCAGAATTATAACTAATGTGAAAATCTTCTGACTCTGTCTGTATCTTTTATTCCCAGCTTTAATGCTTTCACAAATAATCTAGAAGGAGTGATTCTCGACTATAAATATTATGCAGGAGCATGTCGGCCACAACATATTGGTACGTTTGGTTTTAGAAAACCATACAATGTAGAAAGTTATTTGGCTGAGGTGAGTATCTAAGAATTCATTCTTACCTCATTTAAAAAGATTCAATCATCTTTTTCACTAAGTTTCAATTACATTTTTAAATCATTGGTTTATTTATCTTATTTTAATACTAATTCCTGAGATTGATTTACTATATATAATATATTTAATATGCTCTAGTAAAATTAAAAAAATCGTTGCTTGCATCTACATTTTGTGTTACATTTAGTTGTTTTGGCTGAGTTTCAGACGATTTGAGCCTTCTCAAATATTATCTGTCAACCTAACTATCATCCAGAAAGCCACTTCACTGTTGCTTTGTTGGAATAAGTATGCAATTTGGTATATCCTTCCTATAGGGAATTAGGATCAGGTCAAATATTCTGAATAGAAGATAGATAGGGCAACAATATTTGCAATTCTTAAACACCTGGAACAGATTTTCGGAAGACTCACGATTCTTCAGGTGAAAATCAGAATCAGAAAACATCTGCTATGTACAAATATACAGCCAATCTAGATTTTGAACAGGATGACTCTTCTAATTTTAACAACTTCTTTAACAACTTTTATGAACAAGTGATATTCCTACAATATTTGTGTTACTTATTGTACTAAGCCACAAGCAACCTATGCTTAAGGGCCATTTATGTATGTAAAATTAAAATGACTAAAAACACAGTATGGTATACCCATGAGTGAAAAACATGCATGCACAAATTATATTTTCCTTAAGCAATGAATTAGTAATATGGATAGTCCTCAAATTACAGCAGTTCATTTAGTGACCATTCAAAGTTACAGCAGCACTGAAAAAAAGTGCTATTCTGACAACTGAAGTCAATGGGAAATTCAGATTCACTTAACAATCATGTTGCTAACTTGACAGATGCAATGATTCACTTAACAACTGGGGCAAAAAGGTCGCAAAATGAGGCAACACTCACTTAAAATGTTTCACTTAGCAACATAAATTTTGGGCTCAGTTGTCGTCGTAAGTCAAGGGCTACCTGCGAGCAAGTTGTTGCGCAACAGTAAACCATTAAAATTCGGTTAGGACTAGAATTTCAGCAGATTTTGCCTGTATCTGAATATATTATTAAAATGGGTTGCCGTAGTTTCTTCATTTATCTATCTTCACAGCTGAATGTTCTGATCCTAATTATAGCATGTAACCTATTGTGGACTACTTTTCATTCTCAGTTTTTCCTTTGTTCCTTCCTACATTTCAAACATGACACCTGAGATGTTATTTTTCTCCTTGCTTTGTGTTTAGACCAAAGGCAAATATGAATTTTCAATGACTGCACACGAATCGTATTCAAGTTTTGAACACAGCGTCTCCAGGGAAAAATCAAAACAAGAAAGTTTTAGCTTTGGACTAACTATACCCCGTGTATTTCAATTGAGTTACAGTAAGAATGACATGCGATATCAAAAATTTGCTAGCAGAACCAAAAGATTTTCTTCAACGGTAAGCTTTCCTTGTGCTTCTTCTTGGGCCTTCTTTAGTTTGTTCACTACNNNCTCTAAAAGCCAATCACATTAGAATTAAAATATGAGCAGTAGAAAAGCATGTGGCTTTTTTTGAAATTATGAAAAGCAAAAATGTTTTTTTGCATCTGGAGTTCTTATATTTTACTTAGAGCAAGCAATGCCAGACCATCTCCAGCTGTAGCTATAGTGTGTCATCATTTTCTACTTTTATAAAAACATTTAGTTTAGATCTTGTAAATGAGGGTACTTAGATAAGTTAATTTGTACTTTAGGAAGAAAGACAGGATATAATGCAACAAACAAATCACCAAAATGTTCATAATGTATAGAGGTTATTAAATGCAGCATTTGCTGTACATGGACACACTTGTATGGATATCAAAAGAAAACACTGCCTCTCCCCCCTCAAAATTTTCATTTGACAAAGAGATATGAAAGTGATATGAAAATATCTTTGAAAGAATAGGAGCCAGATTGGGACTAACCCCAGCACCCTTTTTTTAAAGCATAGGGGTTTCTATATATAAAATAATCATGTTATGCCCTATTAAAGCCTTCTGGAGAAAAAAAAACTCTGTCCAAAGCAAATTCACACAAAAATGGGGCTGTAAAAGGGTCTGTGTGGTGCAGTATTATTATGAAATGATCCCTTTGTAATTTAAACATGATCAAATATCTAGAATCAGTATCTAGAATCAAACTCAGCTTCACTCCACATTTTGGGTTCCCAGAAACATTTAGCTATGTATTTCCAACATATAGTTGACATAAACATCAGGTCAAGGCCACAGATAGGCATTTGTATAAAGTACATAGGATGGGAAATACTACGATGGACCACAGTGCAATCGCTCCTGTGAATATCTTCTGATGCTTCCTTTTAGTCTAGCAGGTTTATCCATGCCCGTGCCGAGCTGGAAGTTGCCCAGTATAAACTGAAGAGACAAGACTTGATGCTTCACTCCGAGTTCTTCCAGAGAATCCTTCGTTTGCCTCTGGTGTACAGCTATGGAGAATATCGAGATCTTTTCAGAGATTATGGAACACATTACATCACTGAAGCAACTCTTGGTGGCACTTATGAATATACTTTGATCATGAATAGAAATGAGCTTGAGAAGGAAGGTATGATTGAAGAGAGGATTGCTCATTAACCAGACGATTTGTGCTGACTTTTAAAAAGGTTTTTATCTTCACTTGCAAAGGCATGTTCAAATTTAACATGGCTCAACATGGCACAAGGCGCTTTCGTTGAAAGAAAGAATGGATTTGGGTTAATTTAATTTTCCATTGTTCCATGAGTTTCGGTTAGTTTTAACCATTCTCAAGACAGATTGCTGGATTCTTGCAAAAATGAGATCACTTGACATGCATTCCACTTTCTTGGTTCTTTTAAAAATTAGCAATAGCACCTAGACTTATATGCTGCTTCACAATGCTTTACAGCCCTCTCTAAGCAGTTTACAGAATCAGCAAATTGCCCCCAACAATCTGGGTCCTCATTTTACTGACCTCAGAAGGATGGAAAGCTGAGTCAACCTTGACTCACTCAGACGTCTAGCACATTAATATCATCTGTCCCTTTTGATGTGATAATTGTACATTGTGTGAATAGTGTGAAATAACACACCTAAATGAATTTAGTAACAAACTTTACTTCTCATTTTATATTAAAAAACCTATCAAACCTATATGTTCCCCAGTTTAATTCCACCTGAATAGCCATTTTGCTACTAACACTCATAGAAATGCCCTCATTTTGCTTTTGTGAACTTTTTTTCCAAGGAAGCCTGGCCAGTTGCATGTCACTGAAACTTTTTAGTGAAAATAAATTAGCAGATTTTAATCCTTTCAAATTATTGAACTGTTTTTGGTTTTTGGATTTCATGACACCACCATCCATTTTTTTAAATAAGTGATTGAATCATGATATATTGAGGCAAGCCATTTTAACCATCTCAACCACAACTGAGTCATGGGAATCAATTGTAGACAGCTTTATATCCAGGAAGCAATAGACAGCTGATGGAAAATCTGGCCATTAACAATATACAGACATCAGGGAGTTAGTTGGCTGAAGGAGATGTCACCTAAAAGTTGGATCCTATCTCATTTACAATTTTTTTGTAATACAACTGTGCATTCCACTGGAGATTATTATCATTTAGAAAAAAAATTGCAAACAGAATCAGAATTTATTGGCCAAGTGTGTCTGGACACACAAGGAATTTGTCTCCGGTGTACATGCTCTATACCTA
>JANHFO010006455.1:11920-23247 GCA_032468095.1 Pareas carinatus | reverse complement strand
GAGCCCCATGTAGAGAGCATTGCAGTAGTCCAGACGGGAAGTGACGAGGGCATGAGTGACTGTTCGTAGGGAGTCCCAATCTAGAAAGAGGCGCAACTGCCAAATCAGGCGAACCTGATAGAAGGCCCCCCTGGTGACAGCTGCCACATGATGTTCCATAGTCAGCCGTGCATCCAGGAGGACCCCCAAGTTGCGCGTCCTTTCCGTGTGGGCAATGTTTCGCCCTCAATGACCAGCGATGACCAGCGAATAGTTCTAGATTTCTGTCATTTAGAAATCTAATAGTTCCAAACCAGGGTGCTGGTAGTCCCCAACTTGTGTCCACAATGGAGCCAAAATTTATGGCGCTAAGCAAGACAGTTGTTAAGTGAATCTGACTTTCCCCCATGAACTTTGCTTTCAGAAATTATTTGGGAAGGTTACAAATGGTGATCATATGACCCGCCCAGACAGTGCAAGTGTCACAAATGCATTTCAGTTGCCAAGCATCAGAATTTTGATCATGTGATCATGGGGAAGCGGCAATAGCCGTAAAGCTGAAAACCAATCCAAAGTCACCTTTTTCAATGGTGTTAGAACTTCCAATGGTCACTAAACAAACGGTTGTAAGTCAAGGATTAGCTATACTATAGATTAATGTCCACGTAAGTCTGTTTCCAGTATCAGCCAGCTATTTAAAGGATAGCCAGAGCATGATCTGCACCCATTATGTCAGGCAATTCAGTTCTTGACATAAAAGCTACTGAAGACACATACTGTATAAAGCTCTAAACTGATATCTCAAATATTTTCCCATAGATACCACATCAGAAAAGAAATTTGTGGAGGACTTTATTGCTCTTGTCCGTGGAGGGGCCAGTGAACACATTACAACACTCGCAAACAAAGACTTGCCCAATGCAGAACTGATGCAACAGTGGGGAGATGCTGTTCAGTACAGCCCAGAAATCATCCGAACAAAGGTTGCGTAAAATGTTCCTTCCATAGCAAGTTGTAATAACCAACTTCAGGATACTCAGAATGGGGGAAAAAAAATAGAATCGCGTCAGTGGGGATCCCTGGTGATGCAGTGGTTAGAATGCAGTATTGCAGGCTGACTCTGCCCTCAGTCTGGAGGTCGATTCTGATGGGGCTCAAGGTTGACTCAGCCTTCCATCCTTCTGAGGTTGGTAAAATGAGGACCCAGATTGTTGGGGGCAATAGGCTGACATTTGTAAACCACTTAGAGAGGGCCGTAATGCACTATGTATATAAGTCTAAGTGCTATTGCTATTGCTATTTTTTATTATTACCTGATTGAAAACAGTGACAACTTTAAAAGTTTGATCTCCGCTTATTGCCAGTGAAGCCAAAAAGGAACTCCTGAAAACCAGAGGAGTCCATTGAATGGAACAATGGATTGTATTGATTCTATTGATTGGGGATAAGGCGTTGAGGATAAAAGCTGAAATGCTAAAAACTGAATAAAGCCACAGATAGCAGCACTGTGTCATTTTTAAACAATATTTTCACTCCACCTAGGTGGCTTCTTTTTGATTCACAGTGGCTGCTGAAGCATTGGTGTGGATTAAGTCCTTTTTTTGCTTGAGCGTTTTCACCAAAGCCTTTCTGGGTCTAAACCAATGAGTCCATACATGAAGCTGTAGTGGGAGTGAAAAATCAAATATGAAATCTATAATGTGTCCAAAATTTGAACCCAGTAAACTTGCACGATTTCAAAATCTGTTGGCCATGTTGAACAAACAAGGAAATCAGCTGATGTCCTCTGGAAAAGAAACAATTCTATATACTTTTTATTTGGGAGGAGAAAAAGGCAGCAAGAAAGTTTACACAACTCTTATAAAGAGGCAACGTAAAAAAACATTTTACTCCAATGAAGATAAATGCCTAAATTTCACACAGTATTTGAAACATGAGCCCAATAAACAAGCTCTGTCTCAAATGCATTTTGCTGTATGACTGAAGTACACTCCTGGGTTGTTACCTATTGCTTTACCCACTTTTTCTCTGCTGAGAGTTTGTAATTTAATTTGCCTAGCCTACATGTAATCAGAAAAAAGGAGGTGGAGGCAATTGCAATTAAATGCAATAGGAAATGTTCCCAAGCTGGGAATATTCCAATTCTGGGGAAAGAATTAAAGAAGACTTTTAGAAAATGAAATAATTTTCAGGAAGTCACATTGCTGAATATTTAGCATAAATTCAGGCTTGTTTTTCCTTTCAGAAAGGCATAGGGGGGATTGTCTGTTTTGGTTTTAAAACTTGAATAAAAAGTGATTCAACCAAAGCTATGAAATGAAACCAACTACTGAATCAAACATTGGAACCCAGTTAGGGGATCAAACTCGAAACTTCTGAATTTACCGACAAATAAGTCAGATTATTTTACTTGTGTTCAGAAGAAGCTTTTTCTCAAATTGCTAATCTGAATTGATACCATTCAGTTTGCACTTCTGAATCAAACTTGACCACAATTTGTGGTGGCTACTGTCAGTACAGACCAGGAACTCAGGCAGTCTTCTTGGAAGAAGATGACATGGCAATGGAGGGAAGATAATGTATAATTAATTCCAATTAATTATTTTCAAACACTGAGGCAATTTTTTAAAAAAAGAACTTTATAATATGTCACAGAGAATTGTTGGGGAAGAAAAAAAATCTAATGCTTATTTTCAGCTGCAAATATCTTGCTCTCAATCCTTTTGAAGAGTCGAGTTTGGCTGAGGCACCACATGATGAATAGACAATTCATCACTGCAAAAGAAAATCCAGTCATTAATACTGCAACACACTGCCTCCTCTGCATCACCTTATTGTCAGACACGATCTCAGTAACTGCTGTTATCTTTAACGCAACCTTCTACCTTATTCCCCAGTCTGTGACTTTACCAACAAAATATAGCTGCCAAGGCTGCTGTAGAAACAACTGGCACCCCTTGCAGAGTAAAGGGATGTGATCAAGTCACCTGAAGAGCATAATGTTTTATTTATTTCTTCAATTTATACGGCTGTCCATTCATTACTATTTATATGAATGTTTCTGTGTCATCATCTATTTTAAATTAACGGGAGGAGATGGTAAATTGTGTTGGCATGGCTTCACGGGGATGGGGAACTGCTACACTCCGAAAGGGATCACCTTGGTGGATTTACTGCTTCAGTCCCTGTAGATGTTTTGAGTTCTGATGAGTCTGGTACTTTCTCGCACTTATGCTCCCATGAAAGTTTAACATAGACAGTCAGTGAAATGAATCACTTCTGCATCGGATCAAGTCTCAATCCACCCACAAAGGATGAAGTTGTCTTCGTTTCCACTGCCTAGAGGAAAGTCTTGCATTTGTTGGTTGAGTTGGAAAAAGCCTGAATCTGAAACCTGTGGAAACCTTCATCTCTCATCATAAAATATTTATTTAATATTAAATTTATTTGCCACCCATCCCACTTGGGTTGCTTACAATAAACTATACTAAGTTTTGCGGTCCATATCTTTTGACTGGACATATTTAGAGATATTTGAAGAGATGAACAGATTCTATCTCTGCTTTTGATAGGTGGAGCCTCTTTACAATTTAATTACTGCAAATACTTTTGCCAACGCTGCTACGCTGAAACAAAACATGAAGCTTGCCCTTGAGGAGTTCCATCAGGAAACAAGTGGTTGTAGATGCGCTCAGTGCCAGGGCAACGGAACCCCATTTTTGAAAGGTAAGTTGTGCCCTCCGATTATTTGTCTAATATCTGCGATGAAAATGCTGTTTGCTTTGGTTTCCTTCAGCTTTCTCATTGTTCCCATTCGCTATAAGAGAGTAAGATATTTTCTCTAAATGTCACAATTGTTTCACTGGCAGCCTAGCAAGATAAGAAACTTTACCACTTTGGCAAGTATAATGGAATCTTAATCATTTACATTTAAGAATGTCTCTTCCTACCCAATTAGGCATTAAACACAGCCTTGCAATCTGCTTAAAATCTCTTTCGGAAATAACTTTGCTACATTTACTAGCGCACTAGCTCTCTGGCCATTAATTAGTGTTTCTCCCATCTCTTGGAGGATGAAATGCCATCTGCAACTGCTAAAAATGGTTATCGTGATCATTACTGGAGATTCTGCAACTGGGTGTTTCCCCCGGTTTCCAAGGGGAAAAAATCGCTTCTGAATTGTGGCTAGGAAAGACAATACTGGATTAAAGGGCAGACAAATGTTATGTAAATATGTAGTATGACATTATATATCTGCATTTGCTTTCTTTTATTTATTTATTTATTAAATTTATATGCTGCCCATCTCACTATCAAGCGACTTCTGGGTGGCTTACCATGTCAAACATGGCAGTGTACAACCATTAGAAAATTAGAGCAGTAAAAACATTGGGGGTTAAAAGTTAAAACATTCAAAATTCACTACTTTAGAAAGAGAATGAGGATATAAAAAGACCAATGTGTAAACAGGGTGGAGCTGGAGTCTTCTCTTATTCTAAGAGCCACCTCCAGAATCGCATACCTGTCAGGGTCCCAAGCCAATTGGCAGAGCCAGGTTTTAATGCCCTTTTGGAAGGACAAAAAAATGGGGACAGATCTCATCTCAAGGGACATGATGTTCCAGTTGGTGGAAGTCATGGCAGAAAAGTCTCTTTCCCTGGACTCCATTAGCCACAATTGCTTGGCCACTGAGATCTGCAGCAGACCCCTTCTGCTGGTGCAAGTTGGGCAGGCCAATCCCATTGGAGTGAGCACAGTGGCTCAGTGGTTTAGTGATGCTGGTCCAGCAATTCGAACCCTAGCCCTGTATGGCAGAGTGAGCTCCCATTACTTACTTCAACTTCTGCCCACCTATGGTTTCAAAAGCATGCTGCATGCAAGTAGATGAATAGGTACCACTTTGGTGGGGAGACGAGGTGGTGCTTCCTGTAGTCGGTTCAGATTCCTGCCAGCTCTGAACCTTCCTGTTTGTGATGTTATTTGTGAGGTCACTTTGGTGGAAGTAGGAGAGGCCCTTGGATGATGCCGTAGGAAGAGATGCTCATTTTTCTTCCTGGTGCAAGGCTAGCTCACCCTCCGTGGTGCACCTTGGGAAGTTTCATGAGCATGTACCACAACAGAACTAGTAAAATTGGCACTAACATAGTACTCTGAATTAACATTCTAGTCTCTTGGCTAAGGTAACAATGCTGTATGCTAATAATAATTCCATCGAGGTGAGACAGTTCCTCAGGTAGCCTGGACCCATGCCATAAAGAGCTTTTAAGGTAATAGCCAACAACACCTTGAATTGGGTCTAGAAACAGATTGGCAACCTGTGCAGTTCATGCATCAGTGGTGTCACATGGGCCACCATAGAGATATTAAAATGATTTGCCAAGAGTGGTGAAAATAATTATGGACCCCTCACAACCTGGACATAGTCTGTTTCAACTGATTTCCTCCAGTCACTGATGCAGGGCATTGCAAACCAAAACAACTAGACACAAGAATAGTTTCTCCTCTCATGGCATCAACCTGCCATACAGCTAGCTTACATAACATTGTTAATGAGGAGCGTGTTTTGTGACAGAATGATTGTACTTTATAACATGATGAATGTACTTATAATTGTGAATTGTAGTCATGATTAAGATTATTCAGGATTATTATTATTATTATTCATGATTTCAGCTTATACGTACTTGACAAGATGAATGTACTTTATGACTATGAATGCATCTTATGCTTATATATACAGTTGATCATGCCTATATATACAATGATTATGCTTATATATACAAATGGTTATGAATGTATCTTTGATTGCAATCACAGTTGTTTATTGTATGTTTTTAGGTAATCAGCAGGTACACAGAAGACAAATTCCTTGTGTGTCTTGACACACTTGGCAAAATAAATTCTCATTCTGATTCTATAACTTCCGAATGCTCTTCAAGGGTAACTGAGGGAACACAAGGAGGGAAACCTTTGCTAAGCACAGAGAAGGAAGGCTGGTATCAAATTCTAACCCATCCCTTACACTCATAGCTACAACACAGGGGGAAAATTTCCCAGTGATGCCTTTTGGAACATTGACAGACCATTTGATACCTCAAGTCAATTCTTATCTCAGGACAAAGGTATGGAGACATAGAATGCTACCTTTAGCCAGCTTGGCTTCTTTGTCCCCCTAGGCTGAACAGCTGTGGGTCTTCAGTCTCACCGTCTCTAAGCTGGTCTCTTCCCTACCTGCTTCCCTAACTTTTGGAGTGACTAGGAACATTTTTTTCTGAATTGCCTTTGCAAAAACTACTCAATTGACTGAGTTAAATGATTTCCCCCATATACTTGCTTCCATGTACAACTTTTAAACATGGAAGCACAGCTGTTTAACACTGGATGCTAAATCAGCATGTGGACCGCTGCTCCCTTTCAGTGCTTTTACTGCAATTTGCCTACATGCAAGGCACATCATTTAATTCCTTATTACTATTTTGGGTGCCTACCTCTGATAAAGTTGGATTAGCAGGGGTTAGCATTTTTGGCTTTTGTAGGACATAAAAAGCTTTGGTGATGGCATAATATTAAGTGAAAACTGGTGTGTGACATCTGTACATTCTTGAGGAGTTGAAGGAGATTCAAATCATGTTTGAGGGTACATGTGTTCGTAGACTGGCTATCTTGACTCTAAAAGATTGGTGGCATATTATATAGGAACTGATATTTATTACATAATTGGAGCTGATGTCTTTTCCATCTCTGCTGTTGGATTTCATGCCAGTCATATTAATGAAATGATATCTGCCCTGATGTTATTGTTATGTTTTATCTAACTTTAATTATTCTTAAATGTGCAGTAGAAGAGGTTGAAGGTTTTACAAATCAAAACCAATATCATTCTGTTAGATCTATGTTGTTTTCCCCAGAGGTTTTGATAACCTCAATCATTCTACTCATTTCCCCAACTCTGAGGAGGCAGCAATGTTAAAACCATGTCTGAAAAAATATCTTAAGTAGGTCATCCAACATCATTTTAGGTATACAATGTTTAGCAGCCTTTCTGTTTCCCACAAAACTTTAAAAATATTTAACATAGCAGATAGAGAAATCAGATAAAATTCCGTGTTCATCTTCAATTAATTCAAATGTAATTATATATAAATTCAAATCAAATTTAAGGAGTTTTTTTTCCCCTGGCTCCAACCACTTCTTGAAGTAAGCTCTCCCCTGTACCCCAGCAGGACACTCAAACACCAAGTTTGGTCCTTAACTCCCCGAATACTTGCTTACCCTGTGTGTGGTTCCTGGATCATTGACTATGTGAGTCTGTGAAAGATAAACATTCTGTGTAATTTTGTAGAGACAGGAGAGATGAATTCCTCTGGTTCCTTTGCTCAAGTGTGATTAGGTGCACAAGGAGACAAATTCCTCGTGTGCCTAATCACACTTGGCCAAGTAAAGTATTCAATTCAGTTCAATTCAATACAATGTCAGCTGTCATCTTTGTGATAACCATATCTTTGGGCAGAACTGAAATGGTTTCCCTTGCCATCTGCACAAATAATCCTTTCAATTACATCTCAGCGGTGTTTGCAAGGGTCTGAAAATTGCCTTGGAAATACCTCTGATTTCACTTTTTTCTTTTAGGGACTCGCTGCGAATGCATTTGCCCCCTAGGACATGAGGGTACCGCCTGCGAAAGAACACAAAGAACAAGTAAGAGAAAGCAGGGTGACGTACATCCATCCATCCTCCACCCTGTTTATTTTTCCCCCAAAGCAGAGTAGCCATTGACTGCAATGTTGCAATGTTGCAATGATGCCCAGGCTACTTGTGTTGAACCTATTGTTTGTGTGTGTGTGTGTGTTGCACACATAGGGTTTCATTATAACCATATAATGGTACCAAATGGTTTTTAATGTATAAAACATTAACACATGAACATCAGGACAAAGTATTATATTGTTAAAATGTTTGCCAGAGCATATCCTCATTCTGGATACATACATGGGGCTTAAAGATTGGGATCTCTGTCTGTGACCTTTCCTTTTCATGCTGACCATCATTCTTTGGCCTGTACTATGTCAACCACTTCAAATGCTGCTTTTCGAAGAGTGTTAATATGAGCAAAGGGTGCCTTCGTAGAACTTGGAGAGAAAGCGACTTAGATGTTTTCCTCTATTGTTCGCATCTAAATACGTGTACATGACCAATGGGCAAATGACTTCAGTAGAATGTTTGGCCTCCTTGTTTCTCCTACCATCGAAAATATAAAACCACGAGACTTCCTATGATGGTCTACTACAGGTGGTCCTCAATGTATGACCGCAGTTGAGATCAAAACTTATGTTACTAAGTGAGAAATTTGCTAAGTGAGTTTTTCTCCATTTTATGACTTTTCCTGTCACATTTGCTAAGTGAATCACTGGAGTTGTTAAGGTAGCAACATGACTGTTAAGGGAATCTGGCTTCCCCATTGACTTTGCTTGCCAAACAGTTGCAAAAGGGAATCACATGATCCCGGGATACTACAACCATCATAAATACGGTGTCAAACATCTGAACAGAAATCGGGTCACCATGGGGATGCTGCAACAGTCATAAGTGTGAAAGATGGACATAAGTCACTTTTTTCAGTGCTGTTGTAACTTCAAACGGTCACTAAACAAACTGCTGCAAGTTGAGGCCTACCTGTACTTTCTTGAACTGAGACACTGCATCTACCATCCTGCTAATTTTGATTCACCCTGTGACTGCCACTGCTTAAATCCTTTCCACTTGTTGCACACCAATTTATTTCAAGTGTCAACTCCCAGATGTTCTTTGAGTTGCCATAGAAGCAGACGGGGGGGGGGGAGTTGGACATCACCTTGCAGCTGTGCCCTTATCTATATGGCTGGGCACGTGATGAGGAGAGAAGGTGGAGACGGAATTGTGGCCATGGGAAAAAAATCCCAGAGAGTCTTAGATTCAACTTAAACCTTGCAATAGGCTGTCCTTACTGTAAAGTCTGCTCCTTAGAAAATAAATAGCCTTAAAGAACCATTGTTCGTTTTGGATTGTTTATTCATCTGGTAACAGTCTAATGCAGAAGGGCTTGACATGAAGTTAACTCTCTACTTTCAAAAATCTGGAAAAGTATCCTTCACGAACTGCTCCTCTACGAAGTGGTGAGAAGTGAGGTTTCTTTCCAGTATCTGCAATCAACTTGAATTATGGCTGAGGGGGAAGACAGATTTATAGCCGATGCTGATACCTATCTTGGAGAAATGGTAGGAGGTGAACTACTTGCCTTGGCTAAAGCTGATTCACAGCACAGACTAAACTCCCCTTCTTCTCTGCCTCCTGAAGTCAAACAGAGAACAGACCAAAACTTGATCTGTTTCCCTTGCAGCAAGGGACTCAGATGTGGGTGTTGTGTCAAGGGGCCCATTCCGGCATGACCCAGAAGTCCTCAGCCTGTCCCAAGGTTCAAAATCCGCTCAGCGGGGCTGTTGGCTGGAAGGAGGGGTGGAGGTCGGGGGGAGGAATTGGCATTCGCGAACCCCCACTGAATCTTCATTCCTCCAGCTGGAAGTGGATTTTTGGTCTCTGTCTGCTAGAGAAAGGCAACCCATCCCCCTGCCTCAGGAGCTTTTGCCTTACCCCCTCTGAAGTTTAAATATCCCCCTGATAAATGGGCTGGGGGTGAAAGGGCCCAGGAACAGGAGGGACTGTGTAGTTTTTACTCCGCGAAGAATGAGGCCTCCTTCGAGGCAACGGCCCATCCTTTGCTTTTAAATCATTCTGACGTTGGGTTAACCCCTTCTCAGCTGGATTTCAAGCACCATGGCCTGGTGTTGGGGGGAGGTGATTTTCATAAGCCTCATCCTCGAGATTCTGATGACCCTGAACTGTGCTGGGATGCATGTTTTGACCCCCAGCAATTTAGCCTGGCCGCTTGGGTTCACACCTCCCTACTGAGGCTGCCATAATGCCCTTGGATAGAGGAACTTCCCAACCCCAAGTTTTCTCCAGAGGCCACAACCTACCGCCACTCCAAGACATTGGCCAGAGGCAACAAAGGGAAGCTGTGCCCGCCTCCCCATCCCTACAACGTGCTCAATTGGGGGAAGCACCATTCATACAGCCTCAGGGCTTTTCTCGGGCTGGCCTACAGCACAGGTCCCCAATCCCACCGCCGCAAACTCTGCCTCGAAGTCGGCGGCCCTCGCCTCAGCGTCTGGTGGCACCGCCCCCTCCCAGGGGTCGAGCTCCGCCCTGTCTGATGCCCGTGCCCCTCTACCAGCGGGCGTGACCCAGGGTCAGAATGGAATCGATCCTCAGCCTTGCGGCCCTGACCCCAGGTTTCCTGTTCATGCTCTACCGACCTTCCATTTGGCGTTTGATGGTGACTCAGACCAATTGAGGTATTTTTTACATGATGACCGACGTTTTCTGTGGCTATATGGGGCCTGGTTCCCAGATGATTATTCCAAAATTACGGCCATTACGACTTACCGGCCGGAGATGCCAGGGCTTGGTTCGTTGATTTGTGCGACCGGGATGCTACCGGAGTGCAATTCCTCGATGATTTTGTGCAGGCCCTGCGTCTCAGGTTTGAGAATCCCATGGAGGCGATGCAAGCCGAACTTGACCTCAAATCCCTGAAGCAAGATGCACATATATCCAAACTTTCCAGTGCTTAGCTTCACTAGTTGACGACTGGTCCGAACGCACGTTGATGGACCAGTTCCACTCTTGGTTAAACCAGCGACTTTCCAACTGCATTTTTGTGTGGGGCATTCCGCTGACCCTACGAGACAGGTATCGCGCTGCTCTCCAAGTAGAACTTGAAATACTGAAATATCGCCCATCTACGGCTCATGCCGTTCAACGCTCTCGGAAGTCGCCTATGGCTCACCCCGGACTGCGGGGTGACCGCCTCACAAGTCATGGGAGAGGAACTCGGGATCGAGTTCGTTGCTTCCGCTGTGGTGTTCCAGGCCATTTTGCGACGGATTGCCCCAATCTGAAGTCAGGCGCATGACCAGCTCAGCGCCCCTCAGTCAAACCCTCGGCAAAACCGTCCAAACCACCACCCAAACGACCATCAGAGAAGTGCAAATCGGCTTGGGTACAGAAGGTAGCAACCACTCCTCCGATGGAAGAGCCAACGCCGGATCCTGATGTCTCGGGAGTGACCATCTACGACGGCGACAGTGAGGGGGATGATGACCCAATGGTGAGTGGACCTATACAGCCCGTTTCTATTACCGTGGACATTTTTATTCCCTTCTTGGGGAACAGAGTAAGTAAGTAAGTAAAATTTTATTTATACCCCGCCCTTCTCCCGAAGGACTCAGGGCGGCTTCCAGGCATATAAA
>JANHFO010006455.1:0-11820 GCA_032468095.1 Pareas carinatus | reverse complement strand
CTGCTGAACTTTGATGGCTAATGGCAGATGGCAGTCAGCAGAAATAGCCTGCAGTGCTGCTTTTAACCACTGCACCAGCCTGGCTCCTGTTATTACGTGGTGTCAGTTTGGAGCAAATTGTTCTGTAAACCTTTTATTTAGTAGCAATGCTTTCTGAACATGTACCCACTAGGTAGACTAGTCCAGGAAATCAACTCTACTGGAAGGCTAACACTATTTTTATTGAGGTTGACTATAATAATAAAAACTTGCAAGTTCTGTTCCTCCTCCTCCTCCTCCTCCTCATACAGATAGACTTCAACTTGCAACTATTCATTTAGGGACCTTTCAAAATTACAATAGCACTGAATAACATTATTTATGACTGGTCCTCACACCTACAATTTTTGAAATATGCATTAAATGCAGAACTGTAAACTCGCTCAACTTCAAGCAATCCTTTTTCATAAAGTGATCTCTTCCCCCGCCCCTCTTTTCTTCCTTCATTGATTGCTTCTACAAGCAGCACAACCCTGTGTGACTGATGCCATTTATTTTCCCAAAACTCCGTGCCCCTGAAAAGAGGGAAATCTGTCATGGAATTGTCAAAGGAGGCTTCCATGCCAAAGCTATTTAGGGGTGATCCAACGGTTCATTTTCAATTTAGAAAGATGAAGCCAACTGAAATCTGGACGTAGCTAGATCTTTGTCTTTTCTATGCACCAAGCCTTCTGGCATTTAGGTTGTGTAAATCTCTAGTACATTTAAGAAATAGTGGGTTGTCTCCCTATATAGTATGGTTGCAAATCAGAGAAGCAGATATTGTGAGGTAGATAATATTGCCACACTATTTGAAAAAATAAAGCTATGCTAGTATTCATATAACAAGAGACGAAGGCAAAAAACTATCATTATCTGCATGGAAAACAATTGCCAGACATCTAGTTCTTCACATGCTAAAATGCTACAAAATTACCATGCTGGTAGTCCTCAATGTATGATCACAGCTGAGGGCAAAGTTTTCATTGCTAACCAAGACATTGTTAAGTGAGTTTTGCCTCATTATATCACCTTTTTTGCCTCAGTTGTTAAGTGAATCACACGGTTATTAAGTATATCCAACTTCCCCTATTGACTTTGCTTATTTGAAGCCGGCTGGCAAGATTGCAAATGGCGATCACATGATCCAGGACAGTGCAATTGTCATAAATACATGGCAGGTGCCAAGCTCTTGAATTTGAATCACATGACTATAGGCCTACCGCAGTCGTCATAAATGTGAAAAATAGTCATAAGCCAGTGTCATTGTAACGTCAAAAGGTCACTAAATTATCATGATTTGAAAAGACAAAAGACAATTTGAATATATAAGCATAATCATGATCATGCATATATATATACACAAATGATCGTGATTATGCTTATATTTTCAAATTGTCTATGAATGTATATCGATTGTATCCTTGTTGTGTATGTATGTAGGTACTGAGCATGCTCACTGAAGACAGATTCCTTGGATGTTCTGACATACATGGCAAAATAAAAATTCTGATTCTGATTGGGATTAAGTTGAGGACTTAGGCAAAAAGCTACACCTTATAGACTTGATCTAATAATTGGTACATAAAGATTATTTGGCAGCCTGGCTACTTGTGAGACCAATAGATGTCGGAATTGATTACTAATTTTCATAGCCTCATTTGGTGTTCTAATCTTAAGGGGAAACAACTCCACATTTGTGAGAAAATAAAAGCAAGGAGAGCTTTAAGTGGCCCAATCATGTAGTATGCTTTCTGCTTGGATGGAATGGCCAATCCATGAGCTATAGACTGCAGATAGCTTCCTTTTCTCGTTCAGTAGCCCTCAAGATCATGTCACCAAAATTCATCAGTAGAAGAACAAAGAAAACAGGTGCATTAAGTCATTATGAGCTAAACACCTTTTTATTTTTTTAAAAAGGAATATTCCCACCATCACCATCCTCAAGAACAAAAACACCTACAAACTCCTTTCAGTCTGCTGTCACTGAAAACATCACATTAGTTCATCCCTTTTTTATTTGTCACTGAGCAAAAGCAGATAAAAAGAAGGGATACTTCCATAAAGATAAAACATTCCTTGTCTCTCACTGGATTGCCAGAATACGAAAAAATCAGACCAATGATTCATTTAATAGAATAAGATAAACTGCGAACTAAGAAGTGAGAGCAACTTGATATTTATTTTAAAAAGAGAAAGATCAGTTATTGTTTAAATTTACTGCTGTTATTTATTGTTATAAGAATATAGAAGGTCACCATGCATGTTGGTTAGAATATCCAGTCAATTTTAATTTATGTTAATGCCACAAAAAGGAGCTCTTACTAGGAGGTGGATTTCAGAAAACTCTTCCCATCTCAGGATCCAGAAACAGAACAAATTTTAACCAGAAAATATTTTCATTATATCCATTGGTTGACTAGATGCATTGAGGGCTTTCCTGCCTAAAATAAGGAAGCTCTGATAAGATCAAGCTCTATCCCATGTATGCAGGAGCTGAGTGCAGTTTTAAAAGCATTTGTCAAACACAATTTGACCTCACGCTTAAAATGATCAGTGGTAAATATATGGATGGAATCCCATTTTTTTCTCCTTCCAAGCAAGAATATTGGTTTTAAAATTATTGGGAAAGGCTTATGAAGCCCTTCTGTTGAATTTCATAAACATGCATACAATCCATCAAATGGCTCTCTCTGGATTGGGCCATGCACACAGGCAATTTTTGTGAGTTTCAAACAAAAAAGAATAAAATATGCTGAAAATAAAGGCTGTAGTTGTATGCAGGTCCAGCTAATAGTAGCCATCAAATGTACCTATACAAACCCATAAAGAACTTTGCAAAGTGTAACTACCTGAAAGCCATTGGCGTCAACAAAATTACATCAGTGAACTGCAAAAGGCAGCTTTACTTGGAACAGCTTACATCCTGACATATCTTTAATGCGATCAAACAACATCTGCCTATTCTGGGTCCTTGAGGAGAACTAGATAGATGAATAAGAATGCCAAATACAGTCTAAACATCTGGCTGATTTTATCACCAACCATACTAATTCTGTGATGCTATCTTTAAAACCATGAAACAACAATATCTGCCCATCTCAGGTGCTTGAGAAGGGCTTAATAGTTTGATAAAAATGAGACATTCAGACTAAACATCTGGCTGCTTGTGCAATTAATCATAAATAAGTCAGACGTGGCTGTAGAAGAAATAAGTATGGATAACTGACATTGGATGGTGAGGAAGAATAATATATAGAACTTCAAATAAAGATTGGGTGAATGTGCAAACAGAAAGTGATAGAAGTGCTAATAGTAGTAGATGGATTTGGTGCCATACCAAAATATCTGAAAAAGTATTTGGACACAATAAGAATGGGCAGAATTTCTACTCATCAGCTACAAATTGTTGTATTACTTAAAATAGCACATATAACGATGATATATTTAGCCACCCTGGATCCTTGGGAGAAGGGCGGTATATAAATCTAAATAAATAAATAAATAAATAAATAAATAAAGTATTAAATCCAGTCAGAGCTATCTGATGGCAAAAGCAATATTCCGTCTTCCTTTTCCTCCTCAAAAGTAAGGCTAGTCCTTCCAGGAAAATGAATATCCTTATTTTAAAAACAGCAATTTTTGATAGACATCATAAACGGAACATATTATTATGTGGATGGTTCAAGACTGGGCAAATCCTCAATCATCGTTCTTTTCACTCTACTTTTCAAGAAAAGGCATGGTAACCTCTTGCCCACAAGACATACGGATTATCCGTTTGATTTCCCATCCCCCCAAAAAGGTTTTAGAAAAAACTGATTCTGTGTAGTATGCCTTTCTCTGCAATGGAGAGGATGGAGAACTATGACTCATCACATTCTTCCAAAGAGTGACAAATGCTCCTTTATCTGTACAGAGATAAGTTTAAAAATGAAGCAATGCTTCCTTCCTTCCTTCTTCTTTCTGAGTTGAGCAGAGTCACAGGATAAAGTTTTGGGCTATAAAGTAAGGGACTTTGACTTAAAGTACGGACAAGTCCTGTGTCCAGAAGCACTTTTTTTTTCTTTACTAAGATGCGTAATGCATCATTACCCCCAGTAAGATACAACTTCTCATTTGTTCTCTCAGTCTCTCATTATAAACAGTCAGTTCTCAATCTATCTAGCAAATGGGTCACAAGCTTTCTTCGCCAAGATTGCTACAGCCACTTTCAGCAACTCAGAGGGAACTGCAAGTTTGCAAACTCATGTGTCTGTTGAAAGTGCAACGCCGGGTATGAATGGAGCAACTGAAGGAAAAGGGGGACTTAAGGAAAATCATATGAATATGACTGTTGCTTCACAGATCTCTGCTGACATCTGTATGGTACAAGAAAACCAATGTACGGGTAGTCCTCAAGTTACCACCCGTCACTAAGTGATCACTCAATGTTACAAGATCCAGCGAAAAAGTAGTTACAACTCAATTTCGATGGCTGGGCCCCTGTGACGTAGTCATGTGACCGCCTTTTAGGGGCTCAGCAACTGGTCTGCATTTGCATTCGTTTGCAGCATTCTGCAGTCACATGACTGCGATTTACGATGTTTTTGCTGAAAACTGGAGTTTATTTCCAATTTTTGGCAAAAATGCCCCATAGCAAGCAATGGGTTCTCTTGATAACTGTGCCACTCTCTTAACAATCACAGATTCACTTAATCATGGGATTTACTTAACAACCACCACAAAAAGAGTTTTAAAATCATGTCAGTCCCGCGATGATGCAATTTAGGACTGTCGTAGCTTATGACCATAAAGGACAGACTCCCACTGGTTATTAAAGCACTGTGGTGACGCAGTGGATAGAATGTGGTATTGCAGCTAATTCAGCCTGCTAACAACCAGCAGTTCGGCAGTTCAATTCTCACTGGCTCAAGGTTGACCCAGATTATTAGGGGCAATAGGCTGACTCTGTAAACCACTTAGAGAGAGCTGTAAAGCACTGTGAAGTAGCATATAAGTCTAAGTGCTAAGTGCTACTAAGTTGAAGATTGCCTGTGTATTTTCTTGTTACTTCATTGTAGAATTTGAAAGTTAATTCTTTCCAATTTCACAGTTCAGGATGTTTCAAGAAATTTATTTTGCTACTGTGTTCTCTCTTCCTGCCCAGCAAATTGCCAATAATAATAATAATCCAGAACAAGTCAAGCACCACTTGAACACCATCGACATTGACAAATTCACCATCGATCAATTGCAAAAGGTAACTTTACTTGGAACAGCTTACATCCTGCAATGATATCCGTTATACCATCAGACATCCACATCTGCCTATGCCAGGTCACTGGGAGCGACTTGATAGTTGGGCAAAAATGCCAAATTCAGTCTTAACATCTGGCTGACTATGCGATGAACCATAAAAAGTTACAATCTCCCATTGATTATGCAATTTTCTCTCCTTGTCTTCTGTAGGTATGAAGTGGGCACTAAGAACTCTACCATGCTACTGTAATGAGAAACACTTAATTAACAACTATGATAAATCCAGTTTTACCATATCATATAATCACTTTTCCAACAAATGACAAAGACGCAAGTGGAAAACTGATTCCTGAGAAATAGAGCAAATCAAATGTTTTAAATCTTGGATATCATATTTTAGGCTTTTGGCAAATTATGTCACTTCTACTGCCGAAAAGAGTACACTAGCAATAACTAAATTTTATAGGCAACGGGGTAAATTTCATTCCAGTGGCAATGAAGTAGTTTATGCCTAAAACAGTTGCCCAACTATTATATGGATGCAACTTGGCCCATACAAAAACCTAAGGACCATAGGAAGCCATTTTCTTAGGAATTTATTGAGTACCCTAAATTGCACCTATAATGCAGTCTTGAGATTTAAAGCGAATGCATCAAGCATTAAGGCCTAGACCTGGACCAGGATGCTAATCTCAGGACTCAGAATCATTTTTGACACTGTGGATCTGATGCCTCTGCCATTGTCAGACAGCTACCAATTTCACTGGCACCTATGTAAACAGCTTTGCAGTCCTGACCTCTCTCGTGAATATTTAAGCCAGTTAATTCTTGGGAGAGCCAAATCAATAGTATAGAAAGGATTAGGGGCATTGATTGCCAAAATGCTATCACTAGTGTTCCTGAATTCTATTGCCAAATGTTAGATTGTATGGATATCTGCAGGATATCCATACAATCTAACTCTTAAGCAAATTAGATGGGCCTTTTCCAGAGATCATTTTGATGGACTGCACTGCTCATCAGAAGCTTTGATGGAACTCCTTATATACAGAGACTTTGCCCTTGTGGATCCAGGGAGATAGAAATTCTTGCCCATATCCTCATATGGTGTCCTTTTTATGATGCCCCAAGAAGTGCTCTGATCTCCCCAATCATCTTTTAAATTTTATACATAATCTTTTATATTCCCTGTTTCTTCACTGCCCATCACTCTCAGAGCGGGGCTCTGATCATACTGATGTTCATACTGATAAATTTTATGTGCATTATTTGTGTATTTATGCGTATTATTATTTATTATTTATTATTTGAGAGGGGGCAACTAAATTTCATTTTTGATGTGTGTCTTTCTGCCCACAGTAAAATGACAATAAAGATCTTATCTTATCTTTTAAGAAATGCTAATTTAATACTCACATAAAAGGGAGCCCAATATCTTCATAAAGTCATACAACTGATTACATATGCTGTGTTATTGTCATATTGCTTTCTTTTTTCCCCCGATAATGAATTCCTGTGCCAAATTATTTCTCTTTTCCTACCATAAAGACTGGTCAAAGTCCATAATAAAAATATTTGACTTGATTTGAAAGTTGCAATAGAGAAAAGGACCGTGATTCTGTTTTACTGTGAAACTTTTGATCAAACATCAGGTACTCCTCAATGTACAACCACAATTGAGCCCAAATGTTATGTTGCTAAACAAGACATTTATTAATTGAAATTTGCCCCATTTTACGACCTTTCTTGTCACAGCTCTTAAGTGAACCACTACAGTTGCTAAGTGAATCTGCCTTCCCCATTGACTTTTCTTGGCAGAAGGTCACAAAGGCTGACGACATAACCCCCAGACATGGCAACCCTCCTAGATATAAATCAGTCGCCCAAATCTTGAATTTTGATCCCGTGACCATGGAGATGCTGCAACAGTCACAAGGTGTGAAAAACGGTCATAAGTCGCTTTTTCAGTGCCGTTGTAACTGAACGGTCACGAAATGAACAGTTGCAAGGCGAGGACTACCTGTATTGTCTGAAAGCCACAGGCAGAAACAAAAAAAACATGCATTTCTTTTCAGGTCTCTTCATTCGATCCCAATATATGTCTGTGCCCAATTCAAGGTATAGATTTCAGTCTTTAAAGCTCTGTATAGTTTGTCACTCATGTACCTCTGTGATCTCCCAGCTAGAATCAGCCTATGCAGATTCACCCCAGGAAGGGTCCTTGAGCCTTCCCATTGCACGGGGAGACTCAAGGAAGCCCTTTCTCACTGTTGGCTCCATGCTATGGACATCAGGAGCCAGGATGATGCAGTGGTTAAAAGCAGCACTGCAGGCTATTCCTGCCGACTGCCATTAGTAATCAAAAGTTCAGCGGTTCGATTCTCACTGGTTCAAGGTTGACTCAGCCTTCCATCCTTCCGGAGTCAGTAAAAGGGGGACCCAGATTGTTGGGGGCAATATGCTGACTGTGTAAACCGCTTAGAGAGTGCTGTAAAGCACTGTTAACGGTATATAAATCTTCCCTGAATCACAGGGAATCTCCACTGTATTTGCCTTCAACAATGCTGTGAAAACCATCCTATGGGGAAACCCCAGTATTAGTGGTGGATTCGGCTATTTTGCAATTTCTTTTGGTAACTATGGCGGAGTGATTTATGGGTTTATTCTGTTATTGTAATGGTCTGCGAGAATAACCTTGGAAGATAAGAGGAAGAACTACAGTCTAGACAACAGTCTGAAAAGAGGAATCAGAGTCTAAATAAGGAATGGAGGTGGAGGAAGCATCCCAGAAAGGAAACATCCTAATTCTTCAGACTTGCAAGATTACTGTAACCTTATAAGAAAGGTAGTGTTAGTATTCATGGTTCTGTTTTCCTGTCTGCATTACCTCAAAGGGCTAATATCAATCTGGTTGAAATATAGTGGTATAGAAATGTTGTAATAAACATATACTGTATATACATAAAAGTGTTGTCGGTTCAAATTAAGAACAGTTTCAACATCTGTTAGTCATAATCTGGAGCACGTAAATGATATTGCTTCCGTATCAGAGGTTCCAATTAGTTATTATGGTACATAATACTGCCAGGTATTTAACTTTAATATTAAAGTTAAAATCACATTGTAAAATCAGTGACAGTTTATGTATACAACAATAGGGAAGTTAGACAAACAAATTTAATCGCTCCTTTAAAAAAATACAACATTCAAAGTTTGTTATATGTTAGAGAAGTATTAAAACTGAAAGCTTGCTTGTAATGTTGTGCTTTTTGTCTAACCAGGTGCTTTCCATATAGGTCTCTTTATCTTTGGATATTTTATTTGCTGTTATGTGTAAAACTGCATTCACACACTTTGGATGCTATTCATCTTTCTGCTTTCCCATGAAGAAAAAAATCCATGTATAGCAAGCGTGGTATAGATTGACCAGATCTTGTCTCTGTTCTGAAAAAGGCAGCATGGAATAGAAATGACTGTTTGAGATCTTCAGACCTTATGAAAATCTGTGAATATGCAGCTGTTCTTTCTTAACAGAAATAAAATGTATATTTTCCCAGATAAATGCATTTTCTATTGATTAAGAAAAAACCTTTAGACCTTGGTTTATCTTTTTATAAAGCTATTTTATATTTGCCAGGCATTTATGTTCATTTGTTGATGGTATAGATATACAGCTTTGTGACATTTTCCACCAGTTATTTCAACCCGTTAATAGGAATTAACACTAGTTAATTTCTTCATTTGATAGCTAGTTTTGTGTAGTAGTTAAGACTTAAGGTTAAAAACTGAGAGACAGTGAGTTCTAGTCCTATTTTAGGCATGAAGTCAAGTGTCAGCCAGAGCCGCATTTAGATGAAAAGAGGCCCTAGGCTATTCCACTTATGAGGCCCTTTCACCTCTCATTTTTAAATTTGTAAATTACATGAGAGACAATAAAATACATCATTACTGTGATATATATCAATATGTTAAATGAAACATGTTGTGATTGGTACTAACCTTTATAAAAAATGTGGCACAGATAATAAATAAAAAAAAGTCGAGAACATTTATTTGGACATTTATTCTCAGCACCATATATAGTACTTGTAACAATAACTAATCAAACATAACACACAACATTTACAAAGAAACAAAATTCAAATAATGAAAATCTTTGACTACGAAAATAAAATACGCAATAAAAATTATCATATTTTCTATCAAATTAAATAAAATATATTCAATACATTGAAGATTAAACCAAATTCAATTCAGATAAATTTATTTCATAATAATTGTCAACTACCAGATCTCTGAGTTGCCATAGAAGCAGGCGGGGGGGGGGAGTTGGACATCATCCTGCAGCTGTGCCCTTATCTATATGGCTGGGCACATGATGAGGAGAGAAGGCGGAGACAGAGATTGTCGCCGTGGGAAAGAATTTCCCAGAGAATCTCAGATTCAACTTGAACCTTGCAATAGGTTGTCCTTCCTATAGAGTCTGCTCCCTGGAAAATAAATAGCCTTAAAAACTATTGTTTGTTTTGGATTGTTTATTCATCTGGTAACAGTCTAATGCAGAAGGGCTTGACATGACATTGAATCTCCATTTTCAAAGATCTGGAAAATTATCCTTCACGAACTGCTCCTCTGCAACCTGGTGAGAAGTGAGGTTTCTTTCCAGTTTCTGCAATCAACTTGAATTATGACCAAGGGGAAGGACAGATTTACAGCCGAGGCTGATGCCTATCTTGAAGACATGGTAGGAGGTGAACTGCTTGCCTTGGCTAAAGCTGTTTCACAGCACGGACTAAACCCCCCTTCTTCCCCCCCTCCTGAAGTCAGACGGAGAACAAACCAAAACTTAATCTGTTTTCCTCAGGGTTCTGCAAGGGGCTCAGATGTGGGTGTTGTGTCAAGAGACCCATTACTGGGTGACCGCCTGACAAACCATGGGAGAGGACCTCGGGATCAAGCTTGTTGCTTCCGTTGTGGTGTTTCAGGCCATTTTGCGATGGATTGCCCCGACCTGAAGTCACGCACGCGATCAGCTCAGTGTCCATCGGTCAAACCCTCGTTGAAACCGTCCAAACCCCCAGCCAAACAACCATCAGAAAAGAGCAAATCGGCTCAGGTATGGAAGGAAGCAACCACTCCTCCGACGGAAGAGCCAAAGCCAGATCCTGATGTCTCGGGGGTGACCATCTACGAGAGCGACATCGAGGGGGATGACAACCCAATGGTCCGCTTTTTTCCCGAGGGGTCTGGATATCAACTCCCAGATCTTCTCTGAGTTGCCATAGAAGCAGACGGGGGGGAGTTGGACATCACCCTGCAGCTGTGCCCTTATCTATAGGGCTGGGCATGTGATGAGGAGAGAAGGCGGAGACGGAGATTGTCGCCATGGGAAAGAACTTCCCAGAGAATCTCAGATTCAATTTGAACCTTGCAATAGGTTGTCCTTCCTGTAGAGTCTGCTCCCTAGAAAATAAATTGCCTTAAAGAACTATTGTTCATTTTGGATTGTTTATTCATCTGGTAACAGTCTAATGCAGAAGGGCTTGACATCAAGACACACTTAATAACATGGGTAGCAATATTACCAAATTTCTGAGTGGTTTTTTTTCTCATTTTTGGAATTAATCAAAAATTATAAATATGATTATGATTTCTTTTCTTCATCTGCATGGACCAAATTGGAATTGTGAAAATTAGGACTGACATTGCTTTATTGTTTGACATCATAAATGTTATTTTCCCCTCCAGATGTTCCAATAGATGGAAACTGGAGCTGCTGGTCCAGCTGGTCCCCAAGGAGTGGACAACAAAAATCTAGAAGCCGGGAATGCAACAACCCAGCTCCCCAAAATGGTGGCAGTTCTTGTCCAGGGCCAAATCAGGAAACTAATTAATGATTGTGTTGAAAACTATTTGGAAAGAAAGTATGCAGGTTTCTGAGTTTTGTTCATAAATCCTAACCTAAGCAAACATTTGAATGATGGGTTAAATGTTAAATAGCCCAGTCCAATTTAGACACTCTTTTCAGATGTGGAAATATATGTATGATTGAAATACAATAAACTTTGGAGCCTACAGATGAGGTGCTACATATTACCTTTTGAATTAAAAAAATGCAAATCGTATAGCCGATGTTTTCAATCTGTTTGAAGAGTGTTCATTATGCCAGTCATGAGAGAGCTTAAGGGTGCAAAGGTACCTTGCAATATTAAAGGTCATCATCTACCCTTCCAGCATTAAGAAATATTGACCTTTTTTAGATAGTTAAGTAAAGCAACCTCTAGCAAGAGCATATTACTTATTTTTCTATCAATGTAACAATACAGCTTTTCTAATAGTCACCGGAGGGTATTTCTCGCTAGGATAAATGAAAGCTTAAATCTCAATCAAAGCAGCCTCATCAAATGTGAAACTTGAAAGTAATATGACAATATATCCTGTTTCTCATTTATTGCCTCAAATGTAACTGACTTAGTCAATTAGGTAGAAGAAAGAAAGAAAGAAAGAAAGAAAGAAAGAAAGAAAGAAAGAAAGAAAGAAAGAAAGAAAGAAAGAAAGAAA
>JANHFO010006454.1:50163-68497 GCA_032468095.1 Pareas carinatus | reverse complement strand
AACAGCAGCCATTTTCTTGCCTGCGAGAAAGGAAGGGGGATTTCCAATGCTATCTGTCAGCTCCCATAAGAATGGAAAACTGGCAACTAGTCAGAATTTGCTCCTGCTCCCACTCATTTTTGTCTACTCTTGGTCATTCTGTTTCACTATTTAAGGAAATACATCTGAAACAATGACAATGGGTTGCCTAGTATAGTTTTAAAATGTCCAAAATCTATAGAAAGTAAACCTAATCTAAATGAATTAAAAATGAACTATGCCATTTAAGAATAGTAAATACACAACCATTTTAGTTATATAGGTTTACTGTTGTTTTTAAAGTTCTTATGGTTTAGGAAAACTATCCTTAGTTAAAAAAAAAAATGTGCAAAGTAGTTCTTACTTAATGATCCTAAGAAGACCTGAAATTTCTGTTGCTGAGCGATTACATGACAACATCACTCAGCGACAGGAATTTCAGTAGTCTTAATTGGAGTTTGTGCAGTCATTAGGCTAGGACTTCACACTTCTCCTGCCTTGCTGCACTTGCCTGCACTTGAATTCCCCCCACCTCCCTATTCTGCCCCATCTCTGCTTTTTTGATCACCCTGCACTCCACCTCCTCAGCACCGCATATTCTGTTGCCCCTGTTCCTACCACCCCAGCTGACTGCTATCATCTTCCTCCCACTACTGTGCCTTGCATAGTCCTTCATGAGGCAGCTGTTCAGGAAGGTTTGCATAGTCAGCGGTTGCCTCATAAAGGGCCAGGCCAGGTACACCTCATCAGGGGGAGCAACAAGAGGGCAAAGATAAGCTGGGGGCTATAGGGGTCCTTTGCAGTAGAGTGGAGAATGGCAAAGTGGCAACAAGGGTAGAGACGAGGGACAAGAGAGGCATTGGTAGGAGTTAAATTACACTCTGGTTGTAGATGTAGGTGGGCTGTCAAGCACATAAATTTTCAGTAAATGACCATGGAGGTGCTGCAACAGTCATAAATCTGTTTGAAATCAGTCATAAACAGGACTGGTTATAACTACCATTCATTTAGTGCAATAGTAACAGTTCCTGAAGACATGGTCATTAAGGGAGGACTACCATTACATCAGTTGTGCAGTTGTATTGGTCGTGAACAGTTTAGTTGTCCCAGGGACAAATTTACCTCCTTGCCTTCTGTAAAATCTTAATATGGTTTTGGTGCTCTTTGTGCTTTTGAGATTTTGCCTGGTTTGAATAGTAATTTTTCTGTTATTTTGAAGAAGAATCCTGAGATATTTATATTGGTTAACTTGTTTGATTGTATTTTTATTAACTGAGCATTTATATTTCTTTCTGATATTTTAGAAAAGTAAGATTTTGGTTTTATCATAATGAGCAAATACTCATCTTTACAATAGCTTGCCAACATGAGCTTGGTAGAATACTATTGCGTCAACCACCTACAGCTCTGTTTCATATTTCTGGATATTTTAATATAATCATAAAACCTATCCCTGCCAAGTGCATCGGACACTTAGGCCTATCTTCTCATATTGTGTATAGATCAGTAGCAGATGCTTGTCTATGGAGGTATGAACATGCCACAGTTGGTAGTGTCTCCTATAAAAAAAGGTGCTGTCTAGTACAGCAGGTGTACCTAGACCTGCCGTAGCACCACTTTAGTTTCAAATCTGAAGTAATATTCATTCCTAGATTGCTATTGTTGACTGCAAATGCTTTGGTATATTAATGTATTGCAGGTCCAAGTTGCATTTGCTGACTGTGCTGAAAGCATAAAATCTCTCCATGAGTTAAAGAGCAGGAACATGCAACTCCTGTGGAAAGACACTTCTCTTAATAATACCACAATACTTTTTGCCAGGGCTGGCAGAACACAGGAAGCTTGGTAAGAGTCCCTACCCAATAACTTATATTTCATTCTAGAGGTAAATCTTGAAATAAACCAACTTATCCCAGGTTACTCAAACAGAGAAGTCAAAGTCTATATCTTGCTCATTTATAGTTATAATCTTTGACTTTTAACTCATTTATTCAGGGCAGAAACAGTACAATTTTTTCTCTAAAGAGCCCTTAATTGAAAACTTAAGCCCCATGGTACATTGTGGGACAGCAGACAGAAGAAAGAGAGAAAATATAATAAAATCTAGACCTTAGCTATTATGTTTTCTTTTTCCTTCAAGCAGTTCCTGGAGGGGAAATACAACTAAAGGCATGGAACCTGTTCTTGGGGGTTAAGAGTGCACCAGAAAGTCCAGTAATACTTTAATAACTACTGGCTGGTTGTCTCACTTCTTTTGCCTTACTTTTAGACTAGAAGCCGGTATATGTAGCATCTGGGCAGGGAAAAAAGCCTTCTAACTAACAATTTTTTAATCAGAATAATAGAAGTATTGTGAGCTGCTGAAAAACATTGACTTGTTCAAGGCAAAGATGAGATTGAGCCAGTTTCATCTTTATGGCTGTAGATGTTTCCAAAGGCATCACCAATCTTTATCTCTACCCAGATGAGAAATTAGTTTTATAGTACTCCTTGTTCTACTATATATATGGACTGTTGTTAAATTTGCTTAATTTGCATATTCTGTGAACATTTTTTCTTTTCCTAAGTAGAATTCTATTTGATTCAATTGGATTTTTTTCATTTTGAGTTTTTTAAAAAGCTAAGCAAATGACCACATATATAAACAGTTAGAAAAATAATTATTTTCTGGTGGGATATTGAATTTCTTTGGAAAATTAGTTGTAGTTCTTTTTTCGTTGACTACATAACCTATATGAAGGAGCGCACTGCTGCCCAAAGACAAGATTTGGGATTATCTATACAGGTAGCTCTTGACTTACAACCATTTATTTAGTGATTGAAATATACTGCACTGCAAAAAGTGATTATAACTAGTTCTTACACTTAATGACTGGCAGCATTCCCACAGTTACATGATCAAAATTTAGGTTCTTGGCAGCTGGCATGTATTTACAATAATTGCTGAGTCCTCTGGTCATGTGATCATTTGCAATAGTTCCCACTGGCTTACACCAAGCAACGGCAATGGGGAAGCCAGATTTCCTTAATGCCTGCATGATTCATGTAACAACTGCAGTGATTCATTTAACAGCTATGGCAAAAAAGGTGTAAAATTGGGTCCAACTCACTTGACAACCACCTTAATTAACAACAGAAATCCCAATTTTGATTATAAACTGAGGACTACCTGTAAGTCAAGCCTCTTGGTGAACTTTTGATCATACTTTTTTCATCTCTGCACTCAAATGGTAATTTTTATTTCTTTCATCTCCAAATAGGTACATGCTACAGCTGTTTAAAAAATACTCTCAAGTTCCCAGGTAAGCATGTCTTTTGAAGTTTGTCCCTTGGAAGTCCTGATAATAAACATCAGTCTTTATTTTCCTTTTGATTTTATTTGTTTATTAGCATTCGGTTTCATTTGACCCTACATTTTCTCCAGTGTTAGAATTCTGCTTATTGCCATCTAGTGACTTGTGCTGACTCACTTCCATCATCAAATATCAGCTACTCATTTTCTCAGAAGGACTGATGGTTTTGTTAGCAGAGCAAGCAGAGATATCAAGGGAACTGACTGCTCCAGTTGTAGACACAATAAAATATGTGGAAATTTACATCCACTGCTTGGATACAGAGACTTAAAGTACCTTTTGAAGCTTTTAATCAGAAGATGGTAGCACAAGTCTATTTTAGCAGTTTTTCAGAACAGAAAAATTGAATTATTCAGGTTAAACTTTCCTGTCAGTAAGATTTCTCTACTTAAGACTTTTTAGGAAAGCTGTTTTGACTGGGCAGATTCATCCCTGCCTACTCATGGAACTCTTCTAATTGCTTGTACTATGAAGAAGAGGTGCCTTTAATGTTATTTACAATAAATACTGGGTTATTGGGTTCAGAAAGAACTGAAATTTCTAACCTCACAGTAGTTTATTTAATTTATTTATTCAACTTACTCACTCTATCTCCCCTGAAGGCGACTCTATGCAGCTTACCATCTCTAGGTAGTTACCACCATAACACGACAGATAGAATGTTTTCCCATCCAACTATGTTAAAGATGCCACTGCAATATCTATATATCTTTTCCCCTTATGCAGTGATTTGACAGTGAAAGAGATGTTCAATTGTATTAAACAAAATAGCCAAGTGGATAAAGCAATTGAACTAGTAAAGCTGACTGCTGAATACGGTATACAATCAACTTCAGTGCTTGCCAAGACAACTGTAGAAGAATTTGAACTCTCGGAAGAGCAAAAGTAAGTTTCAGAAAGTATGTAGCTGTGGTGGCTACTACTCAGAGCACCTGGGATATATCACTGAAATTCACTGATGTAGCTGGAGTAACCTTTTCTGCCTAGTTTGTTTTATTTGAATTCATACTTGCTTTTCCGCAGGAATTTGGGGCAGAGCACATGATCTTTCTCACTTTGCCCTTCCCACTAATCTGCAGCAAGCATCTAAATAGAGATAGAGACTAGCCCAAGCTATCAAGTGAGTTTCATGCCTTAGTTCAGTTTTGCTGTCCTAACCGATATATTTTGATGAGTATGTCATATCCTTTCTTATGAAGGCTCTGCTTTATCCCTTTTGAAGCAGACATTTTTTGCCAATAACGAGCTGCATTTGTGTCAGCAGTTTGACAGATCTGTAATTGTGCTCGTTTTTTTTTCATTTCTTTTTCCAGGAGGACTCTGGTTGATATAATAGAAGGAAGCTGTAGTTATAAATAGATGTCAGAAGGGAAACCACTTCGTCTTTTCTGAAAAAACACCTTATCTGATTTCAATACAGCTGTCAAGGAGTGGCTCTGAAAATCTCTGTGAGCATTGTACATACCTGTATTATATTGGTATTATCATCTGGATTCTCATCTGATGACAATTGGCAGGAAGTTCTGTATTCACCTGTTTTGGACTGTTTGTTCTTATCCTCCACAACCTCAGTTTTGAAAATCCAAATTGTTTGCTGGAATCCTAGAATTATTTTCTTATTATATTGCATCTACATTTTCTCAGACATGCTAACAGAAATAAAGAATAATCCACATCTCAATTTTCAACAAGTGGTTTTTTTTTATTTTAACTAAATCTTTTAGAAGAATATTAGAATACAAAAGAGAAATGTTACAAACTTCTAAGGATGTATTTTTCTTCTTCTTTTATATATGTCAAAACTCTAAAGAGCCCAGAAATATGATCACCATTATTAGAATAGCCTGTATTTGTATCAATATCACTATGTAGTTCTGCAGATTTGATAATTTCAAAAGTACTATGATGTAGAACAGTGATGGTGAACCTTTTTAGAGAATGAGTGCTCAAACTGAAACCCAAAAGCCATTTATTGAAAAGTGCCATGCGATAAACATGCCCCCCCATGGCCATCGGTAACACCCCTGCAGCCCCCTCCCCGACTTGCCCCAGGCAAGGGGGAGAGGTAGCACTCCCATTGGGATGCTGGGCAGAGGGGCGGGTGATGTCAGAAATGTCATCAGGCGCACGTGGAGAAGGGGAGAGAAACCCCGTGTCCCTCTGGATTTCTAGTAAAGAAATTTGTGCTAGGGCTATGGCACGCATGTCGAGAGACAGGATTCTGAGTGCCGCCTCTGGCACGCATGCCAGAGGTTCACCACCACTGATGTAGAAAGTATTCCCCCCCCTGAATAAGTATATATTTGTTTTGCTGATGGTTTTACATGTTTATTATGGCTGGTTTTGAAAATAGAAGATTGGGTTCAT
This sequence comes from Pareas carinatus, assembly GCA_032468095.1. Lineage (NCBI taxonomy): Eukaryota > Metazoa > Chordata > Lepidosauria > Squamata > Pareidae > Pareas > Pareas carinatus. The sequence goes on along the minus strand of JANHFO010006454.1, from coordinate 62,759 downwards.
TGTGAATATAGTCTTTCTGTAGCAAGGAATCCTAGGATGGGCTACATTTCTCCCTTGCTCCAATAGGCAGAATCAATAATTTAACTCTTTTTGATGAGGGAGTACCACCTCTGAATTCACTAAAAAAAAGTCAATAAAATTCCAATTGTGATCTTGATCCTTCTGGAATTTATAGTCATTGCTGATCTATAGCCCAGCATAGCTTGTTGAAAATGTACAAACAAAATATATCTTACGTGGAATTTCTTGTGTCCCAAGTAGATTCAATTATTATACATTTGTCCAGTTAATATTGTTCCTTTATAAATGCTCTCTTGGGTTTTGGACAGAACACAAGCAGGGGTAGCTTCTGATTCCTGTACAGTGTAGTTAATTTTGGAATGAAAATGCAGTCAGTATGGAGAATTATAAATATCTTCATCATGATAGCCTTTTTGGAAGAGAAAAGAATGGCTTCTTCCTGAAGACTGTGGCCACCTCCCAAGAAGGAAGATATGTTAAAATCTTCTAAACCAGATTCCACAGGGGCAACTTGTGTACTATAGAGCAGTGGTCACCAACCTTTCGGACCTCATGAACCACTTAAATTCATAATTTTAAATCCTATGGACCACTAATATGATTTTTTTTAAAAGATAAGTACATTTGTAAAATAATGATCAGAGATCTTCCATTTTATTAATATAAAAGCCACCTATTCAATATAACAAAATTTAAAAAGCTTATTTAATTATAACAAAATCATAAATGCTTATTTAATCATATCAAAATCTTTAAAGGTTATTTTATTGTAACAAAATTATTAAATTTAGTTTAATTATTATAAAATAATTGAAGCTTATTTAAGTATTACACATTTTTAGTGTAATATTTGTTCTTGCTTGTTTGAAATAGGTTTATGAATTTTTGGCTCCAATGATGTTACTGCAAGATGGAGAGCCGTTTTTATTTGAAGCCGAGACTGGTTGCGAGTTTTAATTGCTGTGACAGATGAAAATTTTCCCATAAGAAATAATTGAAACTCAGATGATTCGTTCCACAACCAAAAAATATTCATATAGAAATGATTTAATCCAAAACATTAAGTAAAAATAAAACAAAATAACCTGCACTTCTTTGAAAAGGCCAGCAAAACACAAGCACCAATTTTTAATTTCCCTCCTTTAAATTCTTTAATAAAACCAGTAGTAAGTGGTTCTCGCATTGTTTTTTTTTTCCACTTTCCTCAATTTCAAAGAAATCAACAGATGTTCAAGCTCTTTGACATTCCCTCTCCCTCCCCCATTTTTCCAAATGATTTTGCTTCAAATTCAACCAAGGATAGAATCCTTGATCTGCAAACTCCGAACTTCGTCAATAATTAATTTTAACCGTAGGTTGCCTAATGCGCAATTTTAAAAAATAAAATGTGCAGGAGTGAGATTTCACACGTGTGTGGAGAGAAACCTGATGCAAAGCACGAACACTGCACTTATGCACACTAAGGTAGCCTAAAGGTAAAGTTTGGCGAGCTGAATGCCAACCCCAGAAGCCTGAAAGCGCAGAAGGCGAGACAATTTTCAGAAGCAAAATAGCGTCTTTCCCAGATGTGCCTGGCCGATCCTTGCTCCCAATTCTCTACTTCGGTGTTTATTTTGCTTGCCTCCACAGTCCCATAGCCCCATCTTTCTGCACCTGAGGCTTGCTCACCTCCCCTCTTTCTGAATTGACGTTGCTACTCCAATTTCCTTTTCTTAAAGAAGAGACTCCACCGAGTAGTCCACGGCGCCATCAACGCCAATATTGAAAGCTTGCTTCTTGCCACCCTCAGTAAGGAGCAGAAGACCCGATGCTTTACCGGTTGCCAGAGGAAGGATGCCTAGCGGATCTGGGAAGTGCCTCAATTTGAGGGAGTGCTATGGGTGCAACAACCCAACCAGCTTGAGAACCGAATGCTTCGCTTTCTCTGAAAGAAGCTGCTTCCTTGCTATCGAGCTAAAGATGGGGAGGAGCCAAGAGAAGATGCTTGCTGGGGAAAACCTTCACTGGTTCTCAACTCTGGAGAGAGGTTGCTTTTAAAGACCAGGGAACTCCCCTAGGCATGCTTAATGATTCCCTCCCCCAGCGCTGATTTCCCAGAGGTACTTTTAACTTAAAGAAACCAGCTCTCCAAGCAAGTCTCTGCAGTCCAACTGTGAAGATTGCAAATAAAGCAAATAATGTCCAGATTTTTCTGCAGACCACCAAAATGTTCTCGCAGACCATCAGCGGTCCACAGACCACTGGTTGGCGAACACTACTATAGAACAGTTCACAGAAGTTGTGGTATTCCCAAGATGTCTAAAATAGTGAAAAGAGTAAAACCTTACCTGTTAAGAATATTGGGTCATAGGTCTAATCATAGCCCCTTTCAAGACCAAACTTGGAAAATATTTGTGCCCAAGGACAAAAAAATAGTTATGAAGAAAACTTCAGTGCTATTATACCAACAGCATAAGAGCAATATAACTGATAAACATTATTTGTGAACCTACAGAAAGATGAAAAAACAGTGGCATTCTAACAAAGGTCATATAATTGCAAGACTGCCAGGTATTGAAATTATTCAGTCCTTAGTTCGCTCTGAGCTTGGTTGTTTGTTTGCCAATATTTTACTGCCCAGCTAGCTAACACCATCAATGAGTCAGTGGGATACTCCCTCATTGTACAGAACATTCCCTTGGGCACTCATTTGTCTTACATGCCTAACTTCATAGTTTGTGGATTTTTCACTTGGAAATATTTTGAATGTCTTCTAAGAGAGTTGGACTGGATATCTCTCGTTTGATATCTAACATTTGTTTTTATAATTAATTAAGCTATACTCGTGATAAATAGGATAAAAATGGATGAAAATGTAAGTGATAAGGGGGCCATCTTCAGTACCAAGAAACCAATGTTGGTTTTTTGATTGTTCATTTGCTCTAAGTTAACTTGCCTTTTCAGTTCATTTCCTGTTCCCAAAAGCTGGCATCTTATAAGGAAGGTAAGAGCCACTAGGGTAGCAACGAGCTACGGGGCACAATGCTTAGAATGTAGCATTGCAGGCTAACTGCTCACAGCCTGGAGTTTGATCATGACAGGGCTGAAGGTCAACTTAGCTTTCCATCCTTCTGAGGTCATTAAAATGAGGGCCCAGATTTGTTCGGGGCAATATGCTAGCATTTGTAAACTGCTCAGAGTGCTGTAAAGCACTATGGGACGATACATAAGTCTGCTGCTATTGCTATTACCAATCTTAGGTAAACCAATCAGTGCTGCCAATGTTTTGTCCCAGTGTCTAGAGGTGAAGAGGGATGCCTTATATTTCAGTGAGAGGCAAAACTATAAGTAGGTTTTATTTTCGGAGGATGTCTTTCGGGGAAACAGGGTGGTTGCCATTTAGCTTCCGAGTAAAATGAAAGGTGCTGTTTACCACATGCAAATCCTTTTCAGGTGTAAGCCTGGCTCTTTGAAGGATCGTTTATTTTCAGTAATTTTCCCCTGTCCAGGCAGAGTTGACTCATTTCATATCCCATTCATTGGCCATGATCAAATGTAGGAAGAGGAACATGTCTGTCTGTTCTCTTTCCCTATCCCTCTAGAGACACATGCACCTGTTTACCTTCATATAAAAATGATTCTTCTTCCAAGCCTTGGTTAGGGTGGTAAGCATGTCCTAAAATTGAATTGGTTTTCTTTCAACATTTTTTGTCTATTTTCCGTGTTATAATTTTGTATTGTTTTTATTGTTGTAAGCTATCAATTCATCGTGTATTCTATCATTTCATCAGATGGCATTACAAATCTTGTACAATTAGATAGTATTGGCTATTGAAGATTTGTAAGTTAGTTTTTCTGTCTTCTGAGTGAATCTTTACTCCTGGTGACTGCCTGGACAAATCCTTGCAGTTTTCTTGGCAGTGTTTTTTTCAAAGTGGTTTGGTCATTGCCTCCTTCCCAAGGCTGAGAGAGTGCAACTGGCCCAAGTTCACCCAACTGACTTTGTGTTTAAGGCAGCACCAGAACGCAAGTCTTAGTTTCTAGTGTGATGCCTTAACCATTAGTTTAGTCAAGAGAAATATTGGCTGGTGATTTTGAGAATGGCTAGGTGATGCTACATTAATGTAAATTGTTAGTTTGAGGAGAATTATTCTTGAAGTGTTTCACAGCAAGTTCAAAGAAGAATGCCAAAGTTGCAGATTAAAGTATGGCTGAAAATTGGAAAAAGAAAAAACACTGCAATAACATTCCTGCCCTTTGCAAATCTTTCAGAAGGTAAAGATAGATGAAAGAGAAGAGATCTGGCAGTGTAGAGTGAAAATCAGAAAATTCCTATTCTTTCAAGCACCTCTACATATTCTGAAATTTGCACAGCCTCTTTTCTTACTATCATACACTGGAAGCCACAGTCAGATGTAAATAGAGCAACATTTCTTCAGAGCCATGGCATTCTCATAGACATCACCTCAAGTTGTTTCAAGACAATGTAGTCTATCTTATAGAGATGACACACTCGGGTGATAGCATTTGCTCTCAATAGGGTAATATTTGCTCTCAATAGGGTAATATATATACCGTATTAAATCGACTATAAGATGCCACCAATTATAAGGCGCACTTATTTTTCTAAGTTAGAAATAAAAAATTTGAAAAGACCTGCCCCTGCTGGTGCCTTGTATATATGTGTGTGTGTGTGTGTGTGTGTGTGTGTGTGTGTGTGTATGTATACTGGAGAAAAAAATAGTGTTGCCTTGCTTGGGTAAATAGCTGTCAGAGCTTATGCAGAATTTTCTTGGGAGAAATCATTTTTGAATCAAATTTCCATGAAAAAAATGTGTGAAATGTACCATCACTGTATGAAAACTGAAAATTTCACTATTGCCCTATTTGTTCCAATATCAAATAAGAAATATATTTCCACTTTAGAAAGAGATAAAGTGAAACTGGCAGACTGTTTCCACATAATTTTATGCATTTTTCATCTGCTTCTGACACAATTTGACAGTTTTTTAAAGAATCTACTTTATCAAAGCAGCAGTGAAAAATAAATCTTTTAAATATCATTTATTTAATTGAGCCAAATGGCAAATCAGTAATAGGTTATAAACATTATTTTGGTGGGTTCACAAGCTCAATCAGTAATACCTGGAAACTGTGCTTATGTAGATAAAAACAAAAACAAAAACACATTCCAGACATGATAAATGGCTGAAGGAAAAAATGCAAATACAACAGGTGCTAAGATTTAGAAGAGTACTAGGAGATGCAACTTTTTTCCCAATGACACTTAGTTTCTTGTATGGTTTGGAACCAAATTAGTTCTCCCACCAATTCCCAGTACTGTTGCAAATCTTGTTTGTTGGTTGACTAATGTTAAAGATATAGGAGTCCTGCATGGCTGGCTTATATTAGTCCACCTGAGTTGTTCCCAAGCCCACAGCACTAGCATAGGTAGTGAGGATATCCACTACTTGTTTTGTCTCCAGGGTCATCCGAGCTTCATTCAGCCAATCCTGTGCCACCCTTCTGGGTTCTCCTTTCAGCTGATTGACAAATTTAGCTGCCAATTCTAAGTCTCCGTGTTCAATGCAGTAGGATGCATAAGAGAGCAACTTAAATGTGTCCAGGTCTTCAGGGCCAAGCTCAGTTGGTGGCTTTAGCTGCTGAGGATAAAATAAGAGAAGGGACTGCAGATAAGACAGAAAATACTGATACAAGCTGTTTCTTGTTTCATCTATCAGTGCCACTCTTTTAGCCAGCTTCTGGACTGTGTGAAAGTGTGCCCTTAGTGTCTCTTCCGTGTATACTCCACGACTGAGTGATTCTTTGGGAAGGACAGCTGTTAAGGCCTGGGTGAATGCATCATCAGGACAGCTGAGTTGGATGGACTGTACTGCATCCTCCAAAGGTTCTGTGGGACTATCCCCAGCAGAAGTTTCCATGCTTTGCTTTAAAGCTTCAACTGAAAGCCACAACTGATGGGCTTTCCTGGCTTCTTCTGCAGCAACCACATGGCCTGTAATATAAAATTCCACTCATTTAATGAAAGGAAAATAAACTCTAGAATGCATAAATATTTTCAGTTATACTTTGAACATGTTCTAAATCAATAGAAAGATACAACTAAATTTATAATGCATGCACCTCATCAGCTTGCAGTACCTTACAGTGAAGCTAAGCCACTGACTCGAAGAATGACAGAAATAATGTACTTTCTTTCACTATTCTAAAATAATGTTTTTGAGAGGCCAGGCTGCCTCAAAATGGCCTAGAAACTGAGTTGATAAGAGCTGAGCAAGAATGGTAGTTGTTCTGGGCAGAGGGATCAAATGGAACAATGAGCCTGGAAAGGGTTAACAGACTCCCTTTTCTGGTCTCAGAACAGTAGTCCCAATTAGCCCCCAAGCCTCCAGCCAGAGACAGATGCAGGAGGCAACTCACAGCAAGGAGGAATGCAGGTTAAGAGGAATCCAATTAACAATGTCCACAGTCCAAATCACGGAGGTCAGCAGAATTAGAGTCGTCAATGTCCAAGTCCAAGGGTCAAGAAGCAGGAAATAAACAGAGTCAAAACTGAGGTCAAAATGCAGAAACGGAAGCCAAGCCAAGGTCAGGAACACAAGAATGCCAAAATAGAAGTCCAGGCAAAGTCAGGAAGAAAGGAATGCCGAAACAGAAACCATGATGAAACAGTTGCTGAAACTGAGCAACTGTTTGAAAGCCAACCATTTTATCGCTCTGTTGAGGGTGGGGACTGCCTGCCATGCCCCCAGCAATATCCAATAGATTGGCCCGCTGCCTCCCTCTGAATCTCTCTACACATCCTGCGCCTTGTTCATGCATCTAGCAAATCATCCTCAGGTGTGTCCATTAGTCTCTGGCTCAGTGCCATCTCCTTGATCTCCCACAGCTGTCAGGCCGCCAAGCTCCGTCTCCTCCACTATTTATTTATTTATTATTTAGACTTATATACCGCTTAACAGTGCTTTTGACACTCTAAGCAGTTTACACAGTCAGCATATAGGCCCCAACAATCTGGGTCCTCATTTTACCGACCTCGAAAGGATGGAAGGCTGAGTCAACCTTGAACTAGTGAGAATCTAACTGCTGAACTTGATGGCTAAGGCAGATGGCAGTCAGCAGAAATAGCATGCAGTGCTGCTTTTAATCATTGCACCATCCTGACTCTTAAGAGGAATTGGTAAGACAGCTGTGGGGTAGTGGTGGCCGGGCCAAGCTTGGTACAGCAAGGGAGGAGGGCCCCTCTCCCAATGCCTCATTGCCCGAGTCCTCAGCTGGCAACTAAGCCCGTGAAGGGGGCCAAAGCACAACAGTAGCACATTGGAGTTGTTCTGGGCATGAGATGTGGTGGTTTCTGTTACTTGGAAAAGAAGTTCTTCAGCAGTAGGGCTCATCAACTTGTAATAGTCTACTACTAGAAGTAGGAATAGACCTGAGAAAATGTGTAAGGAGCAACTGTGAGTACTATCTTATGCTTGTGTGTGGGTTGCCTAAAGGCCAAGGGGATTTGTGTTGGCCCTCTGGTGTTCTCAGAGTCCACTGACTTTGGATGAAGATAAAAGAACTGATGACAGTTTAGGGCTTTTTTTGTAATAAGCTACTGTAATAATGTATTTGAATTATTTGATTTACCTAACTGTATTAAAAGATAAAGATACTGACAAATACAAGAAGGTGCTTTATAACCTACTCAAGCTCAGTACCACCAACAGATGTTTAATTTGCTTTCTTCAGTATTATCTGGAGAAACTAAGAATTGAAACTAAAGATATTTTGCATATTCAATGTCTGGATTCGTACTATGCCATTACCTTATTTATATAAGAAGTGGATCCTAACAAGGTATGAGTATAGCCTAAAATATCTCCCACTCTCAGGCAAATGTAGTGATAGTCAAATAAAGAGCAGCAAATTAATTTTCCTTTTAAAAAAAGGTCTATTATTTCATATCAAAAAAGGTACTACCGCTTTTGTAGAATTTATTTGTATTTCATGGGTAAAATAAAGAATATAAAATTAATACAAATAGACTAAAATAATAAAAGCACCATGGACACGAAGGAAGTTTTACAATTATAGATGAGCCAATAGAAGTTGTACACCCTTGACTGAATATGCTATGCAAATACAATCAAGTGTAACTTACTGCAAAAAAGTTCAAAAGCTACATTTTAGAACAGTGAACAAATCCAAATTCTATTGCAATATGGCTCTTCAACTGAAATAGCCTAAAGTATTAGAACACACTATAGACAAATTGATTTTCATACCAATTTTACAGTTAAGTTTAAAATACATTTTGAAGTTAAAATAAAATTTTAAAAGTTTTAAATTTTTAAAATAAAAATTCAGGTGCTTGAAAACTGGCATGATTTGCTTCATTTTTACTTTATTCTATTCATTTTTTATAAACAACTCAAGGTGGCAAACATATCTAAATATTCCTTCTTCTTATTTTCCCCACAGTAGCCCTGTGAAAGAAATTTGGCTGACAGAGCGTGACTGGTAGACCACCTACCTGGCTTTCATGGCTAAAGCAGAACTAGAACTTCCTAGTGTTCTGCTTTATAACCAGATGCCTTAACATTAGGTGAGATGTTGAGTAACTTCTGGCCTGATAGTAACAAGAATATTGGTGGGGGTGTCCTGCAGTCATGTGATTGCCAGCCAACTTCTGACAAGCAAAGTTAAGAGTAGAAACTATTTGCTTAACAACTGTGTGATTAATTTATTGACAATGCAAAAAGAGAAAATAAGGTGGCTCAATGGTCACCTTGCTTAACAACAGAAATGACTAAACTGTAGTTTTAAGTCACAGATTACCTATACTGTGATTTAGCATATAATTTAATTCTTCCACAGTTTGAAAGTTTCTCATTAGAAATAAGAAAGCAATTCAGCAATCCAGTTTTTTATAAATACTAGATAATTTTATCTATTCCAATTCACAATAAACATTTTGGTACAGAACTAGATTGCTAGAATGGAATTACCATGTGCAAAACAAGCAGATAGATAAATAAGCTACCCAGATTTTACTAAAGATAGCACATTTCTGTTACAACTTTACATGCCACACTCACTTTCAACTGCCTGTTCAATTCCCCTCAGCCTGGCATAGGCTGTATTGATATCCAGAGTAAAGTTGTCAATCTGTTCCTGATGAAGACGTTTATGCTGAAGTTCTTGTTCAGTGAGTTTTTCAGATAAATTCTGAAAGAAAAAAACTTGGTGAAAAAGTGCTCACATGATGAGTGAGATTGGTTATTTTCTTTCAGACATTTCATTACCCACACTAAGTATCGGCATCAATGCTAGTAAGGAGTAGTTTGCTCTCATTTTATATTCTAGTGGCTTGCCCTGTTAAGATCCCCTCATTTCAATCCTGAGCTACAAGTATTTTCTTTATTGGTGTTCTCATTATACTATGTCCATGTTTGCAAAATATCCTTGTATCCTTAGTCTTCATGCACTGAGTAGACAATCTTATGGGAAAATCTTCTGACATTCAGTAGAATACACTTTCTATTTTCTATATATTCAAGAGCACTAAGAAGCTTAATGGCATGGCGAATCAGCTTCAATTTCTTTAAATACCAGCCAGTAGGGATTTGTCATGTGAAGCAGAAGAGCAAATTAAGATAATAACAGACAGAAAATTTCAACTTTCTAGTTGTTCACTTAGATCAATGCTCAAAATTCCAAGGCTGCAAAAGCAGGACTACTGGACCAAGATCGTACAGAGATGAATTCCCCAATTTCCTAATTGTAACTAATATTTTATAGCAATATTCCTCAAAGGAAAAAAATGTTACATTTATTTTTAAGTATTTCTGGAAATGTTAAAAAACAATTATGAAAGATCCTATTCTACCAAAAGTTAAAAAAAGTTTTTACTCCAAAGATTATCTGCCATTTTTCATTTTTTTCTCATTTACCAGATCTACCATCCAGGAATATGTCTGTACTCTAGATATTTAGAATTTCACCATGAACTTGATAAAGGAAATTCCAAGAAAATCACAGAGACATCTAAGTAGAGACATACATGAATCAGCAAATATATTGTCTCAAACCCCAAACAAGCACACTAGAACTCAGAAATTCAACTGAACTATTCTAAGGAGGACAGAGTCCAGCTAAACCAAAATCTGGAACATTTTGTTGGTCTGAGTTTTACCCACAACAAAATTTAGAAAGATATGACGAATAGGGCAAGGTACGTTTCTCCGTCAAAGACGCAGAGCTTGTTAGCTGGAAATCTGATAGCCCAGCTTCAAGATCCGAGCTATGTGATGGGTCAATTCCTAAAATTTGCCTCAGTTCCTGCCAACCTAGCAGTTCAAAAATATGCAAATGTGAGTAAATAAATAGGTACCACTTTAATGGAAGATAACAGCATTCTGTATGCTGGTCACATGACCACAGAAATGTCTTTGGTCAATGTTGGCACCCTCGGCTAAGAAATGGAAATGAGCACAGCCCCCTAGAGTCAAGACACAACTGGCAGAAGAAACCTTTACCTTTTATGTCTCTTTCTATCTCCTCTGCATGGGCTGCAGGCCATATTTACCCACTAATTTTCACAATGCTTTCCTTTCCTCCTTTTTGTATTCTCTTAGCTGCTATGCTTGAATTCAAGCACAGGAGGCTCAGCTTGTCTGTTCCTCTCCACTTCTTCCCAGCAGCTTGTTTTTCTTATCTCCCTTTAGACACTGCCACTATAGAATTCAAATCTAAGTAGAACCAAGTTTTCTCATAATTTTCCTAGTAATCTCCTTTCCTTTCCCTTGTGTTCATTTTTCTGCTGCTGTTGGTGTCTTTCCCCACCACTCAAACCAGCTCTATCCAAATTTATGTACTTAATATTCATGCCCACATTTTTTCTTTAAAAATAAATGGGGTAAATGGTGGAGAAAAAAAATGTAGCTTTATCTTTCGAAGCTTGAGCACAATTACTTCAGGGGTTTCCAAGATGTTCTTACAAACTAGTATTTTGCGATTTTTCACTGAATTGCTACTAAACCAAAGAAGTGAAAGAACTAAAAGAAACATCCTTTCTTACAAAGCATTTCTTCAAATATTTTCTGCAGCCCTAGTGTTTGTTTATTCCATAAGGAAAATTTCTGAAAATGAGACAAGCACTGCACTTAAAGGACCTTTCATTATAATAAAGCAAACTCCCACCTCATCAAATTGTTGCTTTAGTTCCTGTTCTTGAATTCTGAGAACATCCCTTAAGTGATCAGCATGTGCAGCAGCTTGTCGGCGTAGCTGAGTTCGCATTTCACTTTCCATAACTGCTTGAGCCTCTTCAACCTGTTAGAAGTCACTGGCATTTACATCTTGAAAAAAATACCTGTGAATCTATAAACTATATAGTTTAATAATATTTTAATTAGGGAAAGGGCACAAAACAATTTTCTATTTTCCAGAATTCATCAAGTAAAGTTTGCAAAAAAACAAAAACCCAGGGAATGGGAAGAAGCAAAAAACATTTAAAAACTAGATATGGTGTATCGGTCACGAGGTCTGAAATCATAATGTAAAACTTAGTCTTAATGTTGATGTTGGAATACATAATTCAATTATACATATTTTTCACTGAGGCAAGTGGCACAACAGTCATTGAACAACACACGATGGTGCACTATAAATGGTCATTGTTAAATCTACCATTAAGAGACAAACCTGCTACCTCCATTCACAAATTTGAAAACACATCTATCTGGATGATGCACAAAGTATAAAAATACTTTTCTGTCGTTTGGAGGTACTTTTCAGACTGACTCTGGACACATGTTCACTCTTTAAACAGATTAGAACATCAGAGCTGTAAGGAACTTTGGATATCTTCTAGTTCTATCCACTGCTCAAGCTGGAGATCCTAGCCTCTTCTTAAAAGCCTCAAGTGTTAGAGCACCCACAACTTTTGAAGGAAAGCTTTTGCACTGGTTGATTATTCACACTGTCAGAAAATTTCTCTTTAGTTCTAGGTTGCTTCTCTCCTTGGTAAGTTTTCACCCATTACTTCTTGTCTTGCCTGATGGTGCTTTGGAAAATAAGTTGATCCCCTCTTCTTTGTGACATGAAATATTGGAATAGTGCTAACATGTCGCCTCTAGTCCTTTTTACTAGACATACTCAACTCCTGCAAATGTTCTTCATATATTTTAATCTCCAGTCCACTAATTATCTTTGTTGCTGTTTTCTGCACTTTTTCTGGAATCTTAACATCTTTTTTATTTCATAGTGACCAAAACTGGTTGCAGTATTACAAGGATGATCTTATAAGGCCTTATAAAGTGGTACTAACACGTCACATGATCCTTGGTTTTACCCTCTGTTAATGCAGCCTAGAATTGCATTGACTTTTTTGTTGGCTGCAGAACACTGCTGGCTCACATTTAAGTGATTGTCCACTAGGAATCCAAGATTTTTCTCGTAGTTACTGCTATTAAGCCAGGTTTCACGACTTCCGGTTGGCTCCGCAGCGGTGAAAGACGGGCTTTTTAAGCTCGCCGGCTTCGGGATAGCGTTAGAGCCGCCTGACAGCTTAAAAACAGCTGTAAGGC
>JANHFO010006453.1:18807-29375 GCA_032468095.1 Pareas carinatus | reverse complement strand
ATATATAAAATAATTAAATAAGGCCTGATTTAAAAGGGGAGCGATAAAATGATTTCCAATAAATAAAATTAAAATGACCTAAAATGAGATCGCTCCGCGCACCCGTGTTCCAAATGAGAGGCCTCTGGGCGCCACGCGTCTTCTGGTCCGGTGCGTCCTGTGGTGCGAAAAATACGGTATTTGTCTGAAATGCTGTAAGGTTTCCTGCTTGAGCAGAAGGTTGGGACAGAAGACCTAGGTCCCTTCCAACTCTGTTATTCTGGATTCAGATACATAACAGAGCACCCACCCACAATTAATAGTGCTCCTGTTGTTGATCTGATTATGAGGAAGAGCTGGGTTAAGGTGTCTATTTATTTTTTTTCAGTCATGGAGAAGGAAGCCAGCTTGCAAAGAATTGGATTGTTGGCTCATGTATCCCACTGTGTTTTTTTTCCCCTAAACCTGCAATTCCCTAATGAGATGATCTCCCATAGGGGGTTCCGATAGTATAAGACCCAGCATTCAGAAGAAGCAGCGTGGTGTATCAGTTAGGGTGTTGGGATTAGAAGAAACTGAAGTTCAAGTCCATTCTGTAGAGAGTTAAGATGACCTTGTTGGAGACAAGCCAGATCCAATCCCAGAGCAAAAGCACAAAACTCAGAACAAGCTAAAGTAAGGAGAAAATGGCTCAGACAAATATCACCTTAGTTTCACAGGCGTTAGAATAGAATAGAATAGAATAGAATTTATTGGCCAAGTGTGTCTAGACACACAAGGAATTTGACTCTGGTGTACGTGCTCAATACTTGCACACAGGCTACAATTGACAAACTGTGGTTACAATCATAAGGCCATAATTAACAAACAATGGTTACAATCCTACAATGCATTCATTATCATAAAGTATATTCATCATGCCATCATGACGTGCAATCATCATGTCACGTATGAAAGCATTTGTGGCAAACCATGTCTCAAAACACATTCATCATGCCGTAGAATCTTTTTTTTTTTAATAGGTTTGGGACAGTGTCTATTGGACAGTCATAGAATAGTAGCAATCACTCTACAAGTCAAACTAGAATACTAAAGGGCACAACTATGATATATTTTAAGATGTAAGCAGCAGTTATTGTCGTACGAATAAGAGAATAGGTAATAGGTGTGGAAAGAAGTAAGACAACATCAGACTTAGAAGATTCTTCTACTACAGCCAATATAATAAAGTAGTTTTAAACTCCTTTGGAGTTGCTTTCTTGGTTTTGCCTACTTGATGGAACTGACTCCTAGCCATGACCGGCTTTTGGCCAGTCCCATTCGCTCAGCCCAACTTGTGTTAAGGCATCTCGAGTGAATGAAAGCTATCTGCTCCGTAAATACAAATAAATAAATCCGAGAGGAAACTGTTTGTGAAAGTCTGGGTATTGCAGGAGTGGTTTTGTAAGATTTCACACAGGGGTTGAGCCCGGAATCTTTTGCACGCAACGCCTCTGTGGAACGGCTGGTGTTCCGTCTAAAATACGATCTACTTTTTCTTCTCTTTCCCTTTTTAGTACAAAACGGAGGGCTCCACCGTGACAAGTTACTGCAACGAGACTCTACCAGGCTGGGTGCACGATGTGCTGGGCCGTAACTGGGCATGTTTCACTGGAGTCAAGGTCTCACCTTCAAGCCCTCAAGTTCGTGCGCATCAGCTGCCTCCGTGGAAAAGCTCGAGAAAGTGAGTCTTATTTAGCGAAGTGGCACAGAAGACCTGCCTGCCCACATTGTGATTCCAAAGATTGCAGTTTATTCCTCGGATTTTCCTTCAGGCCACTCGAGTAACAGTGATTTTTCCTGTTCGGTTAAATGTTTCCTCAGCAGACGATCTCCTTAGTATAATATTCCCATTTCATTAGGAGAGATCAGATCAGGGATCCTAATGGGACATCATTCACTACGGCTCAGCATCCACATTTGTTGGGTGACCTTCTCGCGAAGAACATACTGAGGTACGGCAGGTGGTGCGAGCATCACGATAAAAGGGAGAAATGTGACAGAATTCCTGCTTACACGAGGGCAATTCGGGGAGAACAATCTCCATTTGTTTATCCATGGCAGACACTCGCAGATACAGAACTTTGATTAGACACATTAGAAAGCTACAATATTACATGACTTTTCGACATCATCGCCATTCCAGTTGAGGCCCTTGTCAAAACGTCTTGCAAGGTCTGAAATTCCTCCTGCAAAGAAATCTCCCTCCTGGGAATGAAGCCAGAAGAGGCGGGAGTCGCTCGGCATCAAATCTGACCTGTATGGGGCATGATCAAAAACATCCCAACAGAACTGCTCCAAAAGTTCTTGGGTGCGTTTAGCAGTGTGTGAGCGAGCATTATCGTGAACCAACACCACACTGCAGCATGCCCTGACACTTGCGTTGCATTGCTTCGATGACAGTGCGCTTCACGATGCTGTTCCAGGGTGGCTTCACTACCAGGGAGATTTCTTTGCAGAAGGAATTTCAAACCTTGTAAGATGTTATGACAAGTGCCTCAATCTGAATGGCAATTATGTCAAAAAGTCATGTCATGTTGTAGTTTTCTAATGTGTATAGTAAAAATTCTGTATCTGCGAGGGTCTGTCACTGATAAAACAAACAGATTTTTTTCCAAATTGACCTCATACATATGGAGGAACCATTTTTATAGCAATCCGGGAGAAAGTATTAAGCTTGTGAGATGCTCTGGGGCAGAAGTAGAAGACTACACTTTCCATGATTTGCATCACAAGTAGACAAAGCACAGCAGCAGCACCATGACTGCTCTTTGCCTTCAGCAATTAGCGCACGAGTCCAGCTGGTTCAGCATCCCATTTTCTAAAGCAGCCACAGGGCTGCTTTGGGAGACCAGAACGCCAGGTGACTACAGCCGTATCTCATGGTCTGCCCCCTTGGTAACCTCTCACCGTCATACACACCCCAACTTCTCTCTCCTTGCAGGAAATCAACACGGAACAGGTTCCTTTTATACAAGTGCATTTTGCAGCCCTCTGCTTACTCATCTGTTCTAGGCCGTGGCCCGGTGCCGGACTGCAGTCCATTCAGAACCGGGTCATGGAAACAGCGGGTGAGCGCATGCTTCGCTGCATTGGTGAAACCATCGCCTCTCCCCTCCTGCTGCCGCTGCCTCCGCCAGTCTGTCAGGCCGGAAAGGCAGTTTTAGGTCAACGTGAACCATCTACCTTTCACGGAAGATACACCTGTTTCCAGCTCCTCCTCTTTATGGCCGGTGTTCGATAGCTTGCTGTCTTCTTGGTCATCTCCTTCTTCTTTGAAAAGCCAACCAGAATGTGCCAGAGGCAGCTGAACGGGCTTGTTTCGAATGTCGTTTTTCAAACCTGGGTCATCCAGGAACTGGGACCAAAGAACGAGAGGAAACAACATGTTAACGAAGAGAACCATCCCTGGGGACTATTTCACATGCTACCCCCATGAGTCTATTTTATGGACAAAGATGATCTGGTTCTCTCTTTTTTTTTAATCGTTCCTACTTTCTTTTAAGGTAAGCTGGCCAGTTATTGGACTCTCTCAGCTCCTAAACTGACTGAACAAACCAACCAGCCAACCAATAAAGAGGGTTGAGGTAATTTGTGATCCAATGTCAGGTGAGAATGCACCCTTACTTTGTTGAGGGAATAGCTCTCTTACTTCAAGCTGCGTATGCGCAAAAAAACCCAGCACAAAGATACGCAAAATCTCTCACTATAAACGTAAAGCTTGGGACAGCTTGGTTTGAAGCCTTTTGCCAAAAAGTACAAGCCATTTACTTTGCAATTAGAAGTGAAATGCTTCACGAAATGTTGTGGTCAAACTGTTTTGAGACATTTTGCACATTTCTGTTTCATATCCTAACAGTTAATTTGTTGGGAGAATATCATGTGGATTTGGTTATCTTGTATTCAAAATTGAGACTGTATTTCATCAATAACCGGCAATGTATCAATGTGTAGAGAAATGTTTTCAGAGGTTCAAACTTCCTAAATCTGCCCTTCATTCCTACAGTTGAGATCAGAAAGGGACAAGAGTAGCAAATACAGGTGGAAAAAAATGAACAACCGATACCTCCCGCTGACCCACATGCTCCCACAGAGAGGGCCTCCTCAGGGTGCCGCCGGTCAGACAATGTTGGCTGGCGACCCCCAGGGGGAGAGCCTTCTCTGTGGCAGCCCCCATCCTCTGGAATGATCTCCCCCCGCAATACACATCATCTCTGACCTTCGGACTTTCCGCCGCGGCTTGAAGACCCATCTATTCCAGCAGGCTGGTTTAGCCTAGGCCTAGTCCTCCAGTTTTACTTGGGTTTTTATATGGGTTTTAAACGTTTTAGTCATTTTAATTCGATGGAAATTATTTTATTATCCTGTCCATCTTTTAATAAGGCCCCATGTTATGTAATATTTTAAAGGTTGTTTTTATTGTGTTATGTATTGTATGTTTTTATTAGGCCTGTTAGCCACTCTGAGTCCTGCGGGAGTATAAATTCAAATAAACTAAAACTAAACTAAACAGAAAAATGTCATCCTGTGTTAAAATCACATCAGATTACAATGAATTGAAACATTCCTGTTTTGAGGAGCATGTTCAATATATACCCACCCCATCTCCAGCTAGCAACAGTGCCCAACAATGCTTTACAAACTCACATCATCTTTCTCCAACATGCGCAGGATCTTCTTAGTCTCTTCATCCGTCTCCCTCTTCTCTTTCTTTATGTTGATGATGTGGGATGGGCCAAAGTCGGACATATCCACAGACTTATCCCAGGTACCTGCACAGTAAGCAAGAACAGCAGCACTGCAGGTTGCACATCTCATAATATAACTTTATGGGGGCCAGTTGAGAAGATCCTGCATGGCAAAGTCGCCCGCATCAGACATTTCATTAAAAATCAAGTCTAAAAGCCTTTACTAGAATCACCAGCGGACACATCCACGTTGGTGCAAACAAAGAACGAGAAGAAAAGTCCAGAAGAAATAAGAAAAAAAGAGGATTCTGGAGAGCAGTGTGATCAATTTATGACCAATGGGACAGCTCTGTTCATGCAACATGTTGGAGACAGAGGAGCAGTTTTCCAAGATATCTGATTTGACTAAGAGCTTTGGGGCAGGGGAGCATCACCAATTCAACCAAGGACGAAGTACTGAGCCTATCTGAGCTTCCTATTACCCTCTGGGAGCTTTTACCAACCGGAAAAATAGGACCCCGATCTATAGGCGCCAGAGTTGAAGTCATGGAGAATCTTCTTCCTCATCGAACACGGCCATCTCAGATGGACTTGCCCAGCCAGCTCTGCTACTGATGATTTCAACACCAACCATCAAGATGAAGTACCATGTTGCCCCGAAAATAAGACCCGGTCTTATATTAATTTTTGCTTCAGAATACGCACTAGGGCTTATTTTCAGGGTAGGTCTTATTTTCGGGGAAACACAGTAGGTTGCCAAATCCAGGAGACCAATCTCAATGAGCCCCCCACATCGAGTGCATCCTTGGTCCGCTCAATGCGCGCAGTTTCACCGAAATAACGGCAGGTAGAAACTGTGCGTGTTGGGCAGAGCGAGGGAGCGGCTCCTTCTGCCTGTTTTGCTGTTGGCTTGCTTGCAATGGACGTCCTTCCGGTAAATGCGTCCGTCTGGCTAACGATCTTAACTGAGGTTTATTTTCGGGGTAGGGCTTATGTACGAGTAGCGTGAAAAATGACACTTATTTTCAGGGAAACAGGGTAAATACTTTATCCCAGCTTATTTAAAAGCTTTCTATCAGATATGACATATTCCAATGCCAATTTATCCCATCCTGTTTCACAAGCCTTCTGTGGACCACTCTGGGCACTGCGATGGCTGAAGCTGGTGGGGTGGGACCCAGCAGGCTGAGAGTCTTGAGGAAAGCTTGGCGAGTTCACAGTGAAAATTAAAACGCCCAAACAGCAGCCCTTGGACTGCCCCAACTTAATCGTTCCCAAACCTTTCTTCCTCATCATTTCTGCTGGGCCTTGCTCAAAGATGGAGTGCGACTGAATAACTTCTGGCCTCCCTCTGCCTCGTCCATGACTTTCTCTCTGCCGATCTCGATCGCGGTCCTTCTTCTCTTTCGTGACAGAAAGATCCTCCTTGGGCCTAAACAGGGGGAAAAAAAACCAGAACAAATGCAATCAGTTGTTCAACGAGAGCTACAGATCTCTGTCTTTAGGACTTAAAAGGCTCCAAAATATTCAGAAATTTCCTAAGGCCCTTTGCATCTGCAGTCTTATAAAGACTTCATGATTGAACCTCTTTCAGACATGGAAAAAGAGCAAAATTGCAGAGCTTCCTGCGATAGAATTTCATAATGAAGGTGGAGGTTGTGATCAAAAGGTTCATATGTATTCTACTTAATAAAAAGGGGACTGAGAACAGGGAGAACTGTTGGGGATAGAGAGCTGATAGGTGCAGTAGGTCTGGCAGCTGACAGGGAAAGACAGAAGAAAAGGAAAGAAAAAAAACTATATAAATGAAAGCGTCTACAGAGATTCTAAATCAACCAAATCATGGTTGTCCCAAAGGTGTTTTCTCCCGTTCCCCTCCCCCCAAAAAGACAACTGGACTTTGTTGGTGTTTTCTTTGAAAACATTTAGCTTCTCATCCAAGAAGCTTCTTAAATTCTGAACTGAAGAAGCTTCTTGGATGAGAAACGAAATGTTTTCAAAGAAAACATCAACAAAGTTCAGATATCTTTTGGGGGGGGGGGAAACAACAGCTTTGAGATATATAAATGAAAAGAAAAACAAAGCAGATCTTGTGAAAAAGGAGACAGGCATTCTAAAGGTCTGTATCTTTCTAGAAAATCAACATCTAGTTTTAATTGTTTATTAGCAACTGGTTACCTGGGCAAATGAGGAACAGACTATAATATCCACCCGTCCCTATAGCTTAAAAATTGACTAAATAAGCCAAGTCAATATCTTAGAGCAAAATTATAGGTTTGGAACAGTCCAAATAATGTTAAAATATAGCATCTCAGGAGGTAGTACACAAGGGAAGGCTTTAGAGTAGCTGAGATCTAACAAGTCTTATAAACCTCCACATGCCTTCATTGGATAACTTCAGGTGAAGGCAGAAACCCCCACATTTATATAGGTCTTCTCAGTTCTTCATTGACCATTAAGCAGTTCCTTCATATTAATACTCCATGAAAACAGCATCGAAGGGAAACTTACTCTTCTTTGATTTTCCTGCTAATAATGTTAGGGGCAAAGGTTTTCTAAAAAAAAGGAGACAAGAGAACAAGCAAGGATTAGACACAATGTTTTATGACATTCTTCAGAGTACAGAGCGTGCTAAAACTGAAACTTCAATATTTATTTGATTTGATTTATATAGCGAACTATCTCACTTCGACATGACACTAAGTAGCTTACCATAATATAAATAAATATACTTGAGATTCTCACATTTCTGTTTTAGCATTCTTCATAGTTGCATGGCTTGGAAAAGGTACTTCTTTTACAATGTTTCAATATTTGGGGACCACAAATATTTTGCATTCCTTATGACTACATTATTAAACTCTTGGCTTCAAATTACGCTTTCAGTTCAATAAAAATTGACACATTCTCTTTTGAAAACAAATATCAACACCTTGAAATATTTGAATAGTAGCATTAGAAGGCATCAAGTAAAATTGGCCACTCTAGCTCATAAAAATGTGTTTACATATGGAATCAAATGTGCTTAACATAAGCAACCACTTCACAATCCTCCAGATAGCTTGGTTATTGCATTACCAATTCAAAGAACCAAAAGGAACATTTAGAATTCTGAGAATAGCCTGCTACCATTTTTCAAAAGTTCACAGCTATGCCTGCTGCCAAACTGAATGAGATCAACATCTAATGAAGTAAATGTCCAAAACCAGCAATTTCCCATCTGTCATGATTGCGAGCATTCCTCAGGGCTGTTCTTCTAGTTCAATAATGACCAAAAGTGGGATAGATTTTGCCAACTACAGCAATCTATGAACATGCACATAAGCATCTGTGCCAAATATTTAGACATAAAGAGATCCTGCTTTTCTTGAAAAAAAGTGGCTTCATCTTGCAATTAAAAGTCAACATGCTTAGCTTTAATATTCTAGTTTTTTTCCTGAATGGAGATTTGGGGATGAATTATCTCTCTGAGCTAAATGACTCATTAACCTTCAAGTTACACGAGGCCTGAAATAGGGAATGGCACAGAAAATAAGACTGTCTTCAACTTCGCAGAAGACCCAAAAATCAGTCAATATTTCATCTGTACTGGGGACAAAACATACAGTAAAAAATAAGAGCAAAGCTGGAGAGAATGGAACTGTTTTCAACAGAAATAAGCTTGAAAAATATAGAAAACACAAGAGGCTCCTATCTTGAAGATGATTTAGTGCACACGCAATCCAAGCCCTTTCTTTTAAAACCCTGGAAAAGTAAAAAAAGTGAATCAGCAGCACATTGTTACCACTTTGAAAGAAAAATATGAAAGTTATAGTGCGGCATCAAGTTTGCAAAGTTTAGATAAAATATTACCTCCAACTTGGGAGGGAAGAGAGGGGAGAAAACCTTTGCTTGTCTGTGTGATTTGGCCCTACTTGCTTTTCAGCACTGTTCCACCCACTGCACCCTTGCCCCCCATGTGGCTCCCACAGTTCCACCCTATCCCTGAGCCTATATAGGAAGTCTTTGGTTGACGAGCACAACTGAGCCCCAAATCTGTAATGCTGCTACGTGTCAGGGGCAGCTACCAAGGCACTTCAGAGTTGAAATGGTTCATTGGGGACAGCACCATTTGTCCAGGGAGCTTCTTTCATGTTTATTTATTTATTTATTATTTTAATTTATATACCGCCCTTCTCCCGAAGGACTCAGGGCGGTGCACAGCCATAATAAAAACAGAAAAATAAACAAATACTAAAAAACCCTTAAAAATGTTCCCTGTATTTTCCCACTGAAGTGGTACTTATTTATCTATTTGCATTTGCATGCTTTTGAACTGCTAGTGGGCAGGAGCTGGGAAACACTGATGGAAGCTCATTCTGTCATGTGGCTCGTTCTCGGGTTTTGAACTGTTGAGCTGTTGACCTCTCCATGATCTTCTGGCTCCACTTTCTAACCACATGAGCCACCACGGTCTCTATTTCTGCTGCTAAGCAAGACGGCTGTCACATGAGTTTTACCCCATTTTACAACCTTTCTGGCCACAGTTAAATGAATCACTGCAGGTGTTAAGTTAGTGAAATGGTTGTTGAGTGAATCTGACTTCCCCACTGAGTTTTTCCCTGTCAGAAGATCACAAAAGGTGATCACGTGACCCCAGGACACTGCAACCATCATAAATGCAGGCCAGCACCCAAATTTTGATCATGGGACCATAGGGATGTTACAACAGTCGTGAGTGTGAAAAAACGGTTAATGTCACTTTTTTCAGTGCTGTTTATCTTTGTGCTGTTTATACTGATATATATTTGAATGGCCACTAAACAAATGGTTGCAAGCCAAGGACGGCCTGCACGATTTCTAAGGAGGCATAGTAAGTCCAGTACAGGAATACGGCAGCTTTAACTTGCCCTATTGTGTGAGTGTGAGTCTTCGGATCAGGGTCGACTCCTGGCAATTGCTGGTCCCTGCAATTTTCTTGGCGAGGCTTTGTCAAGGGATTGGCCATCGCCTCCTTCCCAAGACTGGGAGGGAGAGGCTGGCTTTGCGCCCAAGGCAAGACTAGAACTCGTGGTCTCTGGTTTCTAGCCTGGTGCCTTCACCGCCACACCAAGCTGGCTAACTGCATCCTAGGAATGCGGGTTACAAAAAAAACACTGCTGCAAGAGGCTTCCTTCGCAAGAGGCCCTTGCCTTTTTGACACCACCCAGGGTAAGATCTCGGGAGCGGATGGAGGGCAGGCGGCCGGCTGGGATTGGCGCTGGAGTCCTTCTCCCTATTAATCCTCGGGCAGCGGGAAGTGCCGGCCGGCCGCTCTCGGGATCACCGCCTGACGTTCCTTCGGACATCTTGCAGAAGATGTGGGGCTGGCTGCAAAGAGGAGGAGGAGGAAGAGTTGGCTGCAAAGACCTCCAAGCAAGACCCAGCCCCTCCGTTGCCCCCCCGGACCGGCTGCCCGCAGAGGGCTCCCCCACGCCGGCCACCCTCGTCTCAGGACGACCACCCGGCCCACGAAAGCCCCCAGCGCGCGCCTCTGAAGGAAATGGGTGGGGCGGCGGCTCTGCACGTGGGAATGGTGTCAGTCAGCTCGCCCGACCCCCCCCCCACCGCCAGCCCATCGGACTACAGATCCCATCTTCCCCAGCCCGCACGGGGCGCCGGTGGGAGCCCGCAACGGTTCCACGCCTCGGAAGGGCGCTGCGGAGAATGGGATCCGTCGTCCCACGCACCCGGCTAGCGCCGAGAAGAGATGATCTCTCCTGTGCCAAAAAGAAGGACGGAAGGCCACCAGGAGAAGCACCAGGGAGGTTCAGTCCATTGGGGGGGGGGGGGGGGGGGGGGGGGGGGGGGGGGGGGGGGGGGGGGGGGGGGGGGGGGGGGGGG
>JANHFO010006453.1:5719-18707 GCA_032468095.1 Pareas carinatus | reverse complement strand
AATGAGAGAGAGATAGACTGAGAGAGAGAGATAGAATGTGAGAGAGAGAAAATGAGAGAGAGAGAATGAGAGAATGAGAGAGAGAGAAAGAGAGAATGAGAGAGAGAATGTGTGTGTGTGTGTGTGTGTGTGTGAGAGAGAGAGAGAGAGAGAGAGAATGAGAGAGGGCGGGGAGAGAAATGACTCTTTTTAGGCCAACTGTAGCTGTCCAAAAATGAGGGCAAACAATTTTAAGTTTCAAGAACTTTCGGTTGGGTAAGATATTAAGAAGATACAGGGAGAAAATGTGGGAACTTTGAACCGCCAGAGTGTCTCCAGGCATGTAAATTAAGCCTTATCAAGGGAGAGTCAAGATTAGTTTAGAGCTTTCTCACAATTGCAAAGTGAGAAAGCAAATACATTTTTTTAGGTTACCTGTTTTTGGAAACATGTTCTACCTTTTCGAGCCATCACTATTTTCAAGCATTTCCTGATGGTTGATATTTTCCTGCTGCAAGGGGAAATGTTAACCCATTCTCATCTCTTTGGAGAAATTCCAGGAATTGACTCGGGATGGGTTTTGTGGTGCATTGCTCAAAAATTGGACCGCAATTTTTAACCTCGGGACTCAGATATGAATAATTCATGAACTGAGCAATCAAGAAGAATTTGGCTGATGAAATGGAGATTCATTTTATGAATAATATGCAATATAGTTTGAAATAAATAAATAAGCGCGGTTTGTCAATTGCGCCTAATAAGTACATGACATGATGAATGTACTTTATGATTGTGAAAGTATCTTATGATTGTAATCAGAGTTTGTCAATTATAGCCTGTATGTAAGAATAGAGCATGTACAGCGGAGACAAATTCCTTGTCTGTCCAGACACACTTGGCGAATAAATTCTAATTGTAATTCTAATTCTAAGTCAATATAATGTATGTAGGATTAGAAAAAATGAGAAAATATATATGTTAAGTTTGAATTTTAAAATGAAAAATTTCAAATCAATATGAGAAATAGACTTGCTTTCGTTTGTTAGGCTATTGTTCTTATTTTAGCACTTCAAATGGAATATTTTTTATTTTGGGACTTTGAGATATATATAAAGAAGAAGAATTTAGCCGAAATATTTCCAGATTGTTGTTCTTTCATCCAGGAAGCTCCAGCCAACTGCTGCATGTTTCAATGAGAGGTGTCTGCGTGCCACACCCATATTCATGACAATAAGGATAAAAAGATGATTCCTGGAACATAGCTATGGCTTCCCCCGTTACCTGTGGGCTTTCTCACGGGTTTTGGTTGGGGGCGAGAGCTACAGAATGAGCCGAACTCTTGGGATTGGTTGCAGTAAAGTAGGGTGTCGGTTAAGGATTATTGCTATGATTATAATATCAGTAGTAGACTCATTGAACCAACTTTTATTTTATTTTATTTAGATTTTTACCCCAACTTTATTACTTTATAAGAAAAGGTGGAAAATATTTAATGCTTCTTCTTCCTCCTGTGAGGTGGGTTGGGGAGAGAGAGAAGAGACAGAGGGATGGGGGGGGGGGGAGAGAGAGGGACTAGCCCAAAGTCACCCAGCTGTCATGACTAAGGCAGGACTGGAACTCACAGTCTCTTGGTTTCTAGCCTGATGCTTTAACCTCTAGATCAAACCGACTGTTTTTATTCTTAATATTTAATTTTTTTATTTAACAATGTTGATATTTGTAATACTTCATTTAAATTTATTAAAGGACACCTTAGTTAAACCAAATAATAGTTTAGCAAGAGATGTGAATCCAACTTGATCTGGGAAAGGGTTTTATAAATTATATATATGCCAATCCTATCCCTCAGAAATGCATCTGTAGCATGCGTCTGTTTGTCTGTTTTTCCTCCCTTCCTTCAATTCCTAGGGGAGTGACAGACAATCAGGTCCAACAGGATCAGGCGAGACTTTGCAGATTCTTAGCCCGGCCTTCTGCCTTTCAATTCCCAGTCCTGCCAAGGCTGGCCAGGAAATCCTCGGTCAAGTCCGTAGACTTGGAGATCTTCCCAGCTAGTGGAAGACTCCCTTAATCCTTTGTGCTATGCCTGACTCTGGACAGTTCTGGCAAAGCTGTTAGGCTGAATTCCAGCATCCTGGAAAGGCAACAAACTTATTACCTCTTACATGTGTCATCATTGTATTATTACTTCCAGGGAGAAGGAAGAAACGTGTGGAATTTTCTGCTTCAGGGTCCAGATAACCTACTGGGCTAAGATAGTCACTTATTCTTTGTCAGAAGAGTGAGAAATAGTTGCCATTGTTTTTCTCTCTCCTGATGTGGTGTCTTAAGTCAACCCTATTCTGGTGGGAAGCAGATATTTCTTTAGTTGTCAAGACCATTCTGGAAATGCATCAAGTACTGCTAAGCTGCCAACATCCGTTTTCTCTTAATTATCAGTTTGCAGAACTATATTGGTGGTGAGGTCAGATAAGATGACCTAGAAGTACAAAATGACAATCCTGCAATGTTCAAATGATGAATCAGCTCCGTAAAAATAATGTGACTATGGAAACCATCAGATCGGAGGCAGGCAGTGAATCTCTTAAGGAGAAGCACATAAGCCCACATTTCTCTGCTGGCAAACAGAGGACAACACTTTTGCACACCCTCCTGTTGCACAGGGGTAGATGGAATGGAAACAAACATTATTTCTGGTGACACCCTATGGAAGCAAAAGTTGGATTTCGAAGAAGTAGCACAGGTGGACTATTGGCACTTTTGAACCCTGGTGTTGGAGAAGACTCTTGACAATGCTGTGGTCAGCCAAGAAACCAAATCGATGTATCATTGAACAGGTCAACCCAACTTGTGGGTTGGTTTCCGAACATTTCATTACCTGGTTAGGTAACATCTCCAGCAGATTTTTTTAGGGGATGTCAGTGTCGGTGTTCTGTTTATAAGGGCTTTGTGTGGTGTTGTGATGGGCGAGTCATGTCAGGGGAGGGTCAAGTGATGAGTCTTGGGAGGGGTCAGGAGTGGGTTGCATAAGGAGACCTACTGTGACCACACCAAGCCCTTATAAACAGAACACCAACACTAACATCCCCTAAAAAAATCCATTGGAGATGGATTTAACAAAATATTCATAAACCAACCCACAAGCTTGGAGAATGAACCTCCACTCTCATCCTACACCCAAGTCACAGATATTTGCCACAATTGTAAAAACCAAGCCAGCATTCTCACTCGAGGCACAAATGATCCTCCTTCAGACCCATCACGTGAAGATCTAGCTTTATGAAGATGGCAAGAACACGGTGGAAAGCAGACCAATGGATAAGAAGAGGACGACCAGCAGCAAGGTGGGCGAACTCCGTTACTGTGGCCATGGAGGCACCTTTAGAAGATCTGAAAGGCCAGGTTAGGGACAAATCTGTCTCTGTGGTCACTAGGAATGGAAATGGCACATGCTGTAGTCAGTCGATCAACCACTGATTAAGCTGCGGTGGTTGTGCAAGGTACTAAGCCGTAAGCCGTTGATGGCAGAGGTTGGGGTAGGAAAGACATCTATGGAGATTCTCAGTTGTCCAGGTGACGGTTGTCCCAAAGGTGTTTTTCCAAAAGGCACCTGAACTTTCTTGGGTTTTTTCCTCTTGAAAATGCTTCGCTTCTCCTCCAAGAAGATCTGAAGAAGCTACTTGGATGAGAAGCGAAATATTTTCAAGGGGAAGAAACCCAAGAAAGTCCAGCTGGCCTTTGGAAAAACACCCTTTGGGACCACCGTCACCTGGATGATTGAGAACCTCTAGGGACACCTTCCTTTCCCACCCACCCCTTCTCTTTTTCCCTGCTTGCCTTGCTGCAAGCGGCAAGAGGAATGGGGAAGAGAAGGGGGATGGCTGCTTTGGGGATCAGTTCTTTGATCTTCTGGAGTTTCTTATTTCCTACTCCTTCCCTTCCCAGAGAACCCTTGGGTTTATTTTTGTTTGGTTGGTTTTTTACTAAAGCAGAAGTGGGTTTCGGAGAACGTAGTTGGAGCTTTCCTAAGCTAGCATACTTTCCCTCCAGCTCCTGCGGTGGGAGTTCCTGTTTTCTGGCTGCCCTGAGTGAGAAAAAGGAAATCCAGGCCCTGGAAGCAGAGGGACATTTGCTTTGGAGATGCGTTTTCAAGTCTCGCGTTCGCAGCAGCAAAGGAAGGCAGTGCAGGCAAATCCTTGGGTTGTGACCACAACTGAGCTTAACATTTATGTCGCTAGGTGAGACACTTGTTAAGTGAGTTTTGCCCTGTTTTAGGACCTTCCTTGCTACAGTTGTCAAGTGAATCGCTGCAGTTCTTTCTTTTATAGTATTTTAATTTGTTTTTATTTAATTGTACAGTCTACAGAGTGAGTCAATAGAAATGAAAGCAGGATGAAAAACAACCGATTCCATTGATTTCATGATTGAAAACAAAGAGAGAGTTCGCACAGCACCACATACGTTGATTTCACATTTTAATTTCTTATACATCCTCTATATACAATATATTTTCTTTGGTCCTACATTTATTTAACTTTATCCTTTGATTTGTTAACCGTAGTTTCAAGTTACTTCGCAGTACGTTCTGTTTATCGGCATCCCAATCTGGGATCCACTTTATATGTGGATCACGTCCTGTTTCCGTAGCCTTACGGAGACCGCAGTGTTCTTTTCATGTCATACATTCTGTTTATCAATCTAGATATTTTTTGGTACATTTCTGCCTCTCCTTTTATTTCCTTCTTGTTCGTCTCTCTACGTTATATAGTTTTCTTCCTTATCCTCAATCCTCGCCCCCTCTTTCCACATTCTTTCCGTTCCCCTTAGGTCTTCCATTCTTCGCTTCCTTCCTATCTTGGCTTGTTTCCTCTACTCTGCTCTTAACTAAGTCCTTCGCTGCAGTTCTTAAGTGAGTGACCCTGGTCGTTAAGTGAACCTGGCTTCCCCATCGACTTTGCTTGTCCGAAGGGCGCAAAAACTGATCACGTGACCGACAGGACACGGCAACCGTCATAAATAGGAGTCAATTGCCAAGCATGTGAATTTAGATCACGCGGCCACGGGGGAGGCGGCGATGGTCGTAAGTGTGAAAAAAGGTCACAGCTCACTTTTTTCAGTGCTGTTGCAACTTAGAAGGATCACTAAATGCACTGATGTAAGCTGAGGACCACTTGCATGGCAGCCAAGCCTCAGAGGGCTCGGTTCTTTCCCTCAGAAGGGAAGGCCCCGAAGCGAGGACGGCTGCCAAGGCTCAACTTTTGTCTCGAGGGAGAGAACCCGGGGGAAATTGCATTCTTTGGGAGTCTGGCTTGCATTTCGCAGGGATTTTTTTTTTAACCAATTAATCATGCACAGGATTTATTTGGGGGGGGGAGGAATTGTGTTTTTTCTGCCTTTTGGCATCTTCATCGCATTAATGTTATTGGCTAGTTTTACGGTATCTTGTGAGTCACGTGCCTGTGTTGAAATTTTGGGTGGAGTTGTCAAGATGCTTTTCCTGCGGTTGCGCTGAATCCGAGTGTCAGGAGGGGTGCCGGGGATGCGCGCCCGTGTGTAATGGGTTGCGTCATAAGAGGGAGGTCGGTCCGAATGATCTCGCTCATGCGTCTCCCGTCCTGCAAGTCTGGGGTTGTGAAAAGAGATTGCTGGAATGGGCCGAACCGGTTATCCAGGTTTAACCCGCCACCCCCTGGATCTGGGCCTGGCAGGGCCACGCCCTCTCAAGGAATGTGCCAGCAGACCTGAGGGGTAAGGAGCCCTGCTGGTGAGGAGCTGCGGGAGGGAGGTGAATCACACGCCACGGCAACTGCCAATTGGAGAGAGATAGCTTAGCCTCTGGAAACGAGGCAGGATTTTAAAAAGGGCCGAGCTGGCCTGCACAGAAAATCTACGAGCCTCCCTGATGGGGCCCAGAGATCAGACGGCTGGACTTTCAGCCCCATGTTTTATGTCCAGCATGCCCAGGTAGTCAATCAGAATAGGACTGGAAGGGACCTCGGAGGTCTTCTAGTCCAACCCCCTCCTCAAGCAGGAGACCCTCTACCACTCCGGACAATGGCTGCCCAGTCTCTTCTTAAAAACCTCCAGGGATGGAGCCCCGGCAACCTCTGGAGGCAGAAGCCGTCCCCCAGTCAATTATCCTCACCGTTAGGAAGTTTCTCCTTCATCCCGGGCGGCTTCTCCCCTTGATTGGATTCCATCCGTTGCTTCTCATCCTGCCCTCGGGGGCTTTGAAGAGTAAGTTGAAGATAAAAGTGGCGAGCCCCTAACGTACAACCACAATTAAGCCCCAAATTTCGGCTGCCAAGCAAGACAGTTGTTTAGCAGATTTTGCCCCGTTTTGCAACCTTTCTTGCCACAGTTGCTAAGTGAATCACTGCAGCCGTTAAGTTAGTAACGCGGTTGCTAGGCGAATCTGGCTTCCCCGCTAACTTTGCTTACCGGAAGGTCGCAAGAGGTGACCCCGGGACGCCTGAAGCAGCCATAAATGTGAGTCAGTCTCCACGTGTCCAAATTCTGAGCACCTGACCATGGGATGCTGCAACAGTCGTGTGAAAAATGTTCTTCAGTGCCGCTGCATCTTCAAATGGTCACTAAATGAATGGTTGTAAGTCAGAGACTGCTTGTGTAGAATGGTCCTCATGATTATAGGGATGGAATTATGTTGTCATTATTGGTGTCAGCTTTCCCAGCCGATATTTCCTGAGCAAGGGGATCCGGGCAACAGATTTCCTGATCTGCAAATACAGCTGACCTCTTTCACTTTCTCTTCGTTTTCCCTTGCGCACACAAACATGGACGAGTTCTGTAAAGATCCGTGGCACGACGGCTTCCCTCTGAAAATGCCAGCCACTCACCAGCAAAACGTCAGAAAATCTATTGCCTACACCAGGGTTTTTTCCAAACTTGGCCACTTTAAGACTGGTGGACTTCAACTCCCAGGATTCCCCAGGGTGGCTGGCTTGAGGAATCCTGGCAGTTGAGGTCCACCAGTCTTAAAGTGGCCAGGTTTGGAGACCCCCTTCCGCAGACCGCAGTCGCTAGATCCTGAAGCCCCACGTTGCCTCCTGTAATTATTCATTTCTTTTCGAAAGTCCTATGATTTGCAGGTATTTTCCCATCCAAGCACTTAACCTAACGCCATATCGCTTTTCAAAAATCTGTTGAGGTTAGGATGTTTTGGTAAACCAATCATGCATGTGTGAGGATTAAAATACATGGCCTTCGTGTGGAAACTGCAGCAAGGTGGTGTTATCTATTTAGTGAAACCGAGTGTGAGCAACTTGTAACCTCAGCCTTTTCGCTGTTTTCTTATACTTTGCATACACTCCCACTCAAAGATGTGACGTGGAAATCCAATGGCAACCAACTACAGTATACACCTCAAATTCCATAATGCAGTTTTATTTTGGTGAAGCAAAACAGTTGCATTAAACCAATGATAGATTGAATTAACAGAGTTCCTTGAAAACAACCCACACCTTCCCTCTGCCCCACAAGCAACATGGACAGAAATATCAACCCTGCTCTTCTTAGTGATGACATGGCCTGCGTTCCCACTAAACAGTGAACTGGGGCAGCAAGAAGCCCGTCAGCTATATTTGCACAACACACTAAGACTAATTAAGAACTTTGGTTGCCTGTGTGTGTGTGTGTGTGTGTGGTATACCCGTATTGTGTGAACTTAGCCCAGAAGATGAGTTAATTCAGGGAACAGCTTAAACATGTTATCTGAATGGAGCTACAGTAAATTTATCACAGCGTCTGTGCTACCTCAGAGGCTACATCAAAAATAAAAGTTCAAAACAAAGGTACAAGAGGACTGCACATCTCAATTTAAAGCATCTAAGTGTGCTTTTCACCTTAGGAAGCGCTGAGAAGCTGGCTGATATTAGCAAGCCAGTCCTCCCCTCTAAAACGCCCCCAGTGCGAATGGAAAAGAAGCCGTGGTGGAGAAACCCTGCAGAAATCCTTTCTGAATGATTCCTGTTGCGCTTATCATCAGCCGCCCATCTTGCCACAAAGCGTTTTATCCTCAGCTCTGATAGAAAGCTGATATGATGGGCCAGGTAGTGGAAGTCCTAGTATTTTTCTTTGCTTACTGCTGGGATATAGATACTTTAAGACAGTGGTTTCCAACCTGTGGGCAGCGAGAAAATTTTGGTGGTCCGCAGGAAAATACGGAGATTATCTGAATTGTATGGTTCCTGCTCTTGGGGCTGGCAGAGACGGCGAGGCACACAAGGCGCATACTGCCTCTCTCCCTCTCTCTGTGTGTGTCTCTGTCTCTCTCTTTCTCAAGCCGGAACAAATATCACACTAAAAATGTGTAATGCTTAAAGAAGCTTCAATTATTTTGTAATAATTAAACTAACTTTAATAATTTTGCTACAATTAAGCAACCTTTAAAGATTATGTTATGATTAAATAAGCATTTATGATTTTGTTATCATTAAATAAGCTATTTTAATTTTGTTAGATTAAATAGATGCCTCTTATATTAATAAAATGGAAGTTCTCTGATCATTAATTTTTCAAATGTATGTATCTTTTTAAAGATTCATATTAGTGGTCCGTGGGATTTAAAAGTATGAATTTAGTGGTCCTGATGTAAAAAAAAAGCTGGCAACCGCTGACCTAGGAGCTTCCTGAAGGACAAATATTGTGTAACCTGATGGACTTGGTAAAAACCAGGGTGATTCTTATTAGCTTCCCCTAACTTCTTGGTCCAAAAAGCATTTGCTCCTTAGGAACGAGAGCAGAGTTGGGGGTATATGTGTATCGTATACAAGTAGTGGAGTCGTTTTTTCTATTTGCTTTCAAGATAATTGACAGGGTGTCTCTGGAGAGGCTGTTTCAGAAAGTCTGCTGCTTTGGCATCTCCGACAACAAAATCCTCAAATTCAGAATGCATCTTTGTGAAGTTTTTCTCATTAGGCCAGAAATTGGGAGATTTTAGAGAAACAAATCAATATTAAGAGCAGGAGACTACAAAATATGCACCATCACATCCCGTATTTACATGAAGTTGCTTTTTTCTTGTTGCTTTGTAAGAGTTTTGAAGGGGCCATTTATTTAACCACTAAAATGGCCAATGATGAACTTGGTCAACACTTAGATTAAATAAATAAACCACTTCCTTATGGCTCCCCAGAAATTCCCCAAATATGTCCATGTGGTCCCTAAGAGTTGAGCTTGACTTGACTTTGGGACAGTTTTTGTATGTTTTCTACTTCGAAAATGACAGTTTTCAACTGTGATAATAATAATAATATAAAAAAACAGTGAAAAGGAATATGTAGACCTGTCATTGTTGATCTTTATTTCTTTCAAATCCCCAAAAATCCCTACCCTTCTTAGAACGACAGACCTGTGCACCTTTTTCTGGATTGCATGAACTGTTCCCATCACTTTTTACTTAGTTGTGGGGAGTCTCTAAAACAGTGTTGAATCTTTTCTTCTTGAGTCTTCTCATGGTGATGTGTTTTATGCCAGGAGATCACAAGAATTGACCTTTGTTGTATAGAGGCTTTCTATATGCAACTCCATCAAGTCTCGCTTAAACATATCAGAATTGTGATGCGCTTACTGTACGCTAAATAAATAAAACTTCTAGAGTAGAGTAGAGTAGAGTTGAGTTTATTGGCCAAGTGTGTCCAGACACACAAGGAATTTGTCTCTAGTGTACATGCTCAATACATACAGGCTACAATTGACAAACTTTGATTACAATCATAAGACTATAATTGACAAACAATGGTTACAATTCTAAGATACATTCATTATCATAAAGTACATTCATTATGTCATGTACGTCATATCATGTAATCGTTACATTCATAAACATAAAGTAGATCCATCATGTTATCGTGTTATGAAGTACAATCATGTCACAAAGCATTTCATCATGTCATAAAGTATATCCATCATGTAATCGTTATGAAATACAATCATCATGTCATAAAGTATATCCATCACTTCATCCTGTTATGAAGTACGATCATCCCATCACAAAACATTTCATCATGTCACATATCAAAATATTTGTGGCAAAGCATGTCACAAAATGCATTCATCATGTCATACAATATATATATATTGACACAGGAAGAGAACTCCTGGCTTGGTGGTTAGTGTATTTGCCTTCCAGAGTTCAATTCCCAGTAATAAAGGATGTGGCTAGCTGACGAGAGCTAATAAACTCGAAATAGATCTATCCTAGTCTTCCTTGAATTTATTTATGTGCCAGCACAAAAATATAACACACACACACACACACACACATATTTAAATGCTCCAAATAAAAAACCATAAAAGTTATAGATACAGAAAATACATCATGGAGAGCAAACACAATAGATTCTAGATTTCCGCAAAAGTAGGATTAATGATTATCACATGGATATTTAGGTATAAGAAAATCTTGGAAATGCAAAAACATTATCAATTGTTCATTTTGAAGAAAGAAGTACATTGAATAACCAAATGTATTCTGGTTTTGTTGGGGGTTAAACATTGTGATTTATTGACGTTAATAAACTTTGATGGCATCTGCAGGACTATAGCACTTGGTTGCCTACATTTATTATTAAACCAGAAACTAAAATTCAGTTAGAGATCAGGGAAAATAAAGGTGTACTTTTTCGTATTCAAGTTCATGGATCTTCTCAAATCTTAAAACACACACACACACACAAATCACCTGGCTGAAAGAAAGAGAGAATAAGGGAGAGGGGAGGGGAGAGGAGAGGAGAGGGCTGTACTACATACCCAGTATTCCAGGTCCAACTGCACATACCTTGTCAGAAAAGTAACACTCAGCCTTTTAGATCTTTTTACCAAGCTGCTTCCACACTACAAAGCAATATAATGCAGGGTTCCCAACCCCAGGTACAAGGACCAGCACCAGGCCGCAGCATGCCAGCAACCAGTCTGCGCAAACGAGCGAAGCCCCATCTACAGGATGCAGGCAGTGCGCAAAACCATGCCCCCTCCAGGCTGCGGGAGACGCTTTCTCCCCAGAACCAGGCTCTGCTGCCCCCCAAAGTAGAGGGCCACTGAAATAATGAACAAACCTCTTTCAAATCCAGCTTTTCTCAACAAGAGTTTTGCAGAACCTAGGGTTACACCAGATGTCATCCAGATTTCTGTGAGAGATCGTGATTGAAAAATAAACTAATTAACATTATTTTTTTTAAAAAAAAATTCCATGCTGGTCAGTGTTAACTGTAGATATAATAATTTTTTACCTCAGGGGTTCCCCGAAACCTGAAAATTATTTCGAGGGTTCCTCTAGGATAAAATGATTGAGAAATGCTGCAAACAACCAATTATCTTTACTGGAGAAGGAGTCTCTGTCTATTCTATCTGGCACAGGGCCGAAGCAACAGGACTGTGCAAAGTATTTACAATGAAAATGAATTCAAAATAAGTCATTTTGATCTGCTCAAAGTGTTTTCGAGGCTGCTGTGACCTTTTGGAAAGGTTTCAAGGCCAAGCAGCTGTTTCAATTCAGCTGTGATGCTACCAAAGCAAACTCAGTATTCTGGTGTATGGTTTTTTTTTAGCAATAGTGGAATCTGGATGGTTTGTGGGAGCTCTCTTCCTCCACTGTAAGAACCTGACTCTGCCTCCATCTTAGCAACTCTGTCAAGTGAAATGCTGGCTTGATGTAGCAAGGGTGAGATTGACAAATGCTTACATATACTTGAATAAAGTGATTTATGACACAGGACCAACAACGATGTATGGCTACCTATTAAGCAGATTAAATTTCCTAACTTTGCCAACTACTTTAGTTTGTTCCTTCTTATGGAATGAATTGTGTGATCTTCAGCTTCAACAACTGTATTCCATTCCATTATTTTAAATCTCTCTCCTCAGCTTCTCTTGGCATGTTAAAATGTGGATGTCTGGAACAAATTAAACAGTGCAATGTATTGACTGTTTGTCAGGTTAAATTTTGAATTTCCTATCCATAACAATAATTTCGTTTGCGCAAACCAATTTGATACAACTGTGCTTGAAGAAGAGATAACTAAAACCTAAGAGCTGCTCAAAATGGAATGATTTGTTTCTGAAACATTTTCTTTTCTGAGTAAACTCATCTGTTTGTTTCAAGGATTGTCCATGCATTTCCAGAAGTGAACATCTACTGTGTTTCCCCAAAAATAAGACACTGTCTTATATTAATTTTTGCTCCCAAAGGAGCGCTAGGTCTTATTTTCGAAGGGTGCCTTACTTTCGGGGCAACATGGTAGATCGCCTACCCCCAAATAACACCTGGCCCCAGGCGGCTCCTTACCTGATTGAGTGGGGTGCAGAGAAATCAGGTGGGCTGAAAACTGCAGCGCTCCGAATTCATGTTCTTGCAGCCAGCTGGGAAGCGCTTTGGAAGCGCTTCGGTTAGCCGGTGCCTCCCAGCTGGCTGCAAGCGTACGAATTCAGAGCACTGCGGTTTTCAACTCAGCCGATTTCTCTGCACCCCGTTCAATCAGGTAAGGAGCCACCCCGGGGGAGGGGGTGTTATTTGAGGGTGGGGGTGGGCGATCTATCATGTTTCCCCGAAAGTAAGGCATTCCCCGAAAATAATATTTTTGAGGAGGTCTTATTTTTGGAGGATGCCTTATATTTCAGCGAGAGGCAACAATGTAAGTAGGTCTTACTTTCGAATGATGTCTTATTTTCAAGGAAACACGGCATGTAGGAACCCTTCCTAGAATTCTTAGATTATTTTCACAAGTATATATTTCTTTCAACTAGAAAGTAGTTTGTTATGCATTATTGAAACAACTTCTCATTGGGAATGCACATCAGGAATTCCAAGTTAACCAGACAGAACCCTGCCCGGCCTTGGAATATTACAAGGAAGTGTAACCCTTTCTTAATTTCTTACTTGTGATTTTTAAACTGATAGGAAATCCAAGAATTCACATCTGAGCAGGGTGGATGCTCAAAAAATCAATGTGTTTTTAAAAAAATTAAAATAAAAAAATTGGATTTTTCTATT
>JANHFO010006450.1:55201-68189 GCA_032468095.1 Pareas carinatus | reverse complement strand
ATCCCATACTTTGTAAATAGTTTTTTAAAGTTCAATGGTATATTTTTATCTTTTTTGTACACCGCCCTGAGTCCTTCTGGAGAAGGGCGGTATATAAATTTAATAAATAAATAAATAAATAAATAAAACTCTGGAAAAATAAAGCTCATCATTTCACCAGTTAGTTATGGGTCAGTCTGTCACACCGATGTGAAGTTTCCAGACCCTCTGACACAAATTCTTATCTGCCAGGTAAATGAGTTCTTCCCAGAGAGAACCAGAGCTCATTAGAAGTCAGAAAGGATTGTAATTGCAATCACTATTACTGCCAGAGAATTGGGTCTCTCAGTCTGAAACTTCTCTATTATTTTGTTCTCTGAATCAAAATCTTGAGAGCCTCACTCCCATGGAAACAATGGCTGTGTGAAAAGAGCAGATTTAGGGAAAATTTTAATAGAATCTACAATATAAGCTAATTCAGTAAAATGTATTCTCTAATATTTAAGACAAACCATTTTATATGAACGAAATCATATTATTTAAAGCATGGGGCTCTGATCAGGCCATGGAAGTGGTGGGTGAGTGCATGTGTTTGAGAAGGCACCACATGTGCACAAAACTATCCCCACTCCCACCACCCCATCCCGCCACCATCTCTGCCGGTCTGCCAAGCTAGAATGGTTGAAGACTGTTGATCTAAAGGTTAGCAATACCAGTGATTAGCAGTGGTAGTAGCACAACAGCTGATCCTATAAGCTAAAGCTACTGTATATCTACCACTGCTCGCAATACATTTACAAAATTGGTCACCTAAAAGAAAAGCAATTATCTTGCCACAAGGGAAATTATTTTTCTAATAACTCAGTTATGAGTTCAAGCCATCATTGTTTTTAGAGGATCAGCTTTCAGTTCATCTTATGGAATATCTGTTCAATCTTTTACATTTTAGCTGTGATGCCTTTTGCTCCATTCTGTTATTAATTCCTGCACCACAAAGTGTTTTTTAGTTTTGTGCTTTAAAATATACAATGTTTTAAAGAGGTTTTATTGAACTTTATTACAGTAATAATCTCTAAAATGATTTTAAAATGAATTATACTTTTTAATTGTTCTCTTTAATTGCTCTCTTTAATAGAAATAACCTAACACTAAAAAATAAATAGACTAGCTGTTTGATTCAGAATATTAGTGACCTGTGAAGGACTGACAAACTGAGCTAGTGCTGAGAACTTACTAGCTTTCTTAAAGACTTCAACTGCTCCAATTTAACCTACCTAAAAAAACACAGATTAATTATATTGCAATTTTGAAAGATTATTGCAACATAATAAGAAGTGACAACTACAAACTACAGAAAATCTAGAATCTTTCTATGTAGACAATTATTGAACATCCAATGAACATGAAAGAGGAAACTATTTCCCATCTTGCCAAAGACTAGTTTAAACTGCATACAAAAACCCATAAGGAATTACCTAAAAACCATGAGTTTTTTATTCCATTGACCTCGCATCAAATATAAACTATTTTCTTACACACAGAACATCGTTACTATCTCCCTTAAGTAATCTAGTTGCATCAAAAATTTGGGGTAGTAAGTTTTAATAAAATTGGACTCATAATTTTATTGCAGTTACGATGAATACTTTTCCAGTTTATTAGTTCTTGGAAATAGCAATTCAGCTTCTCCATTAATGCATGATTTTATATTCTTCACAAAAGAAGCTTCAGTTCTGTATTTCTAACATTACAAATATAAATGCAGATATTGAGATTTTAATAAAGGCAGTGAGTTCTTTTCATACAGAAAGATACAGAATAAAAATATAAAACATTGTTGGAAGAATAGAAGATTAAAATCGGTTCAATTCATTCAAACTTATTGTTACTGAGTTCATAAACTTACAATAGTTATCTCTGGTCAAATCAAATTATGAAATACATCCAGATGTTAATAAAACTCAGATTTTTGCTATAGATGTCTCTCAATAAGATATACAGCCAGTACTTTCCAACTCTCAGAATAGTATGTTTCAGATGCTTTTTTCCATATTCTACAATTTATTTAAATGTTTATGAAGTTCACTTTTCATTTCCCAAAAGGCTGCCTTAATACTGAAAACTATAAGTAGAATGAGATACACGAGAACCAGAGCTTTCAGCAAATTATTCTATTTGTTCCATTGGCTATTAATATGTTTCCAGCTATTTTAAAATCCTTTATTATCACCTAGGCTATTAAACCTTCAATAACCTTAAAATGTTTGGGCTTCAACTCCAAGAATTTTCCAGTTCACACATGTTAAAGTCACTAGATTGAGAAACATTGATGGAGACAATTCCCAATGGGTTAATTTCCATATTCTTTTGCACAGTGTTCTTTCAAATTTGCCTTTTCATTCAAATTCCAAAAACCTTGTGACATACATCACTTCCTTTAAAAATGCATTCATCAGGATATGGGACATGTTCATTTTCACATTAGCACATATATAACAAATGTTGCTTGCTATAATTTAAGTTGTCATTATTCATGAGTCTTCTACGCAAATGGTAATAAGTTATTTTTGTGCTAAACATTTAATTAGTTCTTAGTTCACATTATTACCAGAAACATTTTAATAACTTTGCTGATGAAATGCTTAATTTTATTTTAAAGCTCTCAGAATTGGTTTTTTGATTAAGAAGAGGAAAGAAGGGCAAACAGATGTAAACCATCCTTGAGAATAAAATATTTTGTAATTTTGATACATTTTAAATAAAAATTATTGCCTCTTCTCATCTCACTAGAACACTCCCATCAATTTCTTCGTGCAATTATAATCACTTTCCACTTCTCTTTTTTTTAACAGTTTAAAAGTTCATATAAGAGAGATCATGTTAATGTTTATATGTTCACAGGAGACAATTGTGACATCTAAGACAATGCAAAAATAACATGCTGGGATTTATCTATACTTATATTACTCCTTCATTTATCCCTTGAATGGCTATGAACTGTAATATTCAAATGAAAAAGGAATGTGAAATGAGTGGTATTTCATGAATCACTCGCAAAGGTGACAAAAAACCAGAGTAATGGTGGTCCTTGGACTATGATGGTAATTGAGACTAGAATTTCCATTGCTAAGCAATGCAGGTGTAAAGTGATGTCATATGACTGCATTCCTTAGAGATGATAATTGGAGTGTATTAGGTTAAGGGGCCGCAAAGCTGCTAATCCACATCGGCTGCAAGATCACTAATCCACATCTGACAGTTGAGCTTGTTGCTAGCCCAACTGGGGTTTCAGGACGCGGGAAAGAGAGCGTGGAAAATCTGGCTATTCTCATTGGTTGCCACCGACTGGCTGTGCCATATATAAGCTAATAGTTGCTGTTTCTG
The DNA here is from genome assembly GCA_032468095.1 of Pareas carinatus. Taxonomy (NCBI): domain Eukaryota; kingdom Metazoa; phylum Chordata; class Lepidosauria; order Squamata; family Pareidae; genus Pareas; species Pareas carinatus. The sequence goes on along the minus strand of JANHFO010006450.1, from coordinate 64,826 downwards.
TCATGTCCCATGCTGTGTTGCTATTTTTAATAAACCTGTTAACTGTTTAATGAAAGCCTCTTCAATTTCTCTACAACAAACTCCAATGCATAAAAATAAACCTAGCAGTCCTAGTTGTTGTCATAACCCCAGAAGTGTGTGAGTTACCAAGAGGGAATAGATGGGAGATCCAGGTACACTGAGTGCTGTGGCAGGCACTTCGAATATGGGAGGGAATGCAAGGTGCAATATGCGGATACTGCAGAGTGTGGGCTGTGTGCAGGTGCCCCCCCTCTTTTAAATCAGACCATTTTCATTTAGTGCTGCTGCAAAGCTTCCTACTTCTAGTGAAATCTACGCTGGCAGTCAATGTTCTATTCTGACAACCTACCAGAGAGATAAGGGATAATTATGCTAGCTGACATTCTTTTCAGCTCTTCCTGCAGCAACTACTCCTTTAGTTGTTCAGTTTTTCCATGTGTGAAGGGCTGATTTTATTCCTTCTAATCCCCTTTCTTAGACGGGACAGGGAAAACCTTTACCTTTAATTATTAAACAAATTAATATGCAACATATCTGCATTAATGCCCTTTAAAGCTTTCTGTTATCATCAAAATACACAATATACTTTCACTTAGAAATATCAGACTTGCTAAACTATTATAATTTCCATTTTTTAAATTTACACATCTTTCATATCAAGCACCAATATAATCTAACACTGTTGTTTTCTTCATTTGCTGAGGCTGGTTAATTATCAAAATAAAATATTTTAACCCTAAGATGTTTATTTGAGATTGATTCTGTTTTAAATTTTCAAGACTTAATTTCAATATATAGAGATTTAATAAAAAAAACAAGTATTAAGAAATAGAAAGATCAGGTATGTGAAATGTGCTTTGCCAAAGAGAAATATTAATTTTAAGGAGTTTTATATCAACAACATCTGTGTCTCCTTAGTGCTTTATCTTTATAAAAGATAGATTAGCATGGCATATTAAGTTTCTAACCTCATTATTCTTGCATAAAACCATACGTGGGGTTTGTCACATTAAGATTGATTTTAACACTATATAATTAGTACCCTAATAAAGGCATTGCATAAGGAAAAAATATATAAGCACTGTAGAGTCTAAACTGTCATACTTTAATTATCTAACAAAAAAATGGAAACTGTGATATGCAGAAACATTTAAAAATCCCACTTATATGAAATGGTACTCAAACTTATATAAGTAATTTTTTTTCTAGTGTAAAATCAGGGCAGAGGTACATTCTAGTACAGTGATGGCAAATGTTTTAGAGACCAAGTGCCCAAACTGCAACCCAAAAGCTATTTATTTATCACAAAATGTCAACACGGCAACACGCCTCTTGTGGCCATCGGTGATCCCCCCATCTCAGCCGCAGCCTACATGAGCTTGCTACAGGCCTTCCAGTGGCCTACCCCAGGTTCTGTGGCCTGCTGTGAGTTATGTTTCGCTCCAACTAAGTTCCTTTCCTCTCTCACCTTCGCCACAGACTCCACACTGTTTGCCTTACCCCAGACAAGGGAGAGAGGAAGTACTTCCATTTGGCTGATGAGCAGAGGGGTGGGTGATGTCAGAAATGTCCTCAGGTGCACGTGGAGAAGTGGAGGGGAGCCCTGCGTCCCTCTGGCTTTCTAATAAAGAAATCTGGGCTGGGGCAACGGCGCACGTGTCCACAGAGAGGGCTCTGAGTGCCGGCTCTGGCACACGTGCCATAGGTTCGCCACCGCTGCTCTAGTATGTGAGAATTATCTTGGGAGACCTAGAGAAGAGATGCTACCTATCTGAATGATCAGATCAAAGGGAGGTGAACCTGCAACTACATTAATGGCGAAGAAAGAAAGTTAGAAAGGATCTTCCCTAACTTACCAGGCTGTAAAAGAAGGCAGCACAAAATTTGTACTTTCAAACTTTCAAGATTTACTATAATGCAACCTTACAGTAAAGTAGAATTAGCTCCTCTAGTCCGTTTTCTGTCTGGCTGACCTGTGAAGGTTGACATATGCCCATTTCTGCACCTCCTTTCTTTTCTTGAAAAAATTCCAGAATATTCTTTGAAATCTGTCATTACACTTGCCATTTTAAATGATATCTATAGATAGATTCCTAGCTTTACATAGGAAAGCAAGTCTCCTGCAGAGAATGCAAATATTAATTGAAGTTAATTTTAGCTATTTGCTCTTTAGAATTATTTGGTAACCATGTTTGTGTTGGAGGTTGAATTCCTGTGTGTGTGAGAGTATTACTGAGTGGGAGAATTCTAACCTAAGCAAGGACTGGTGGAACAGATTTTATAACTACAACAGAAAGGAGATTTATTTTCAGAAAATACACTGTAGGGATAGGCAAAGCCTAACACTTCATTAGAAGGAGAAGCAAAGAGCATGCGTTCTGTTCATGTGTGCATGAAAAAAAGGCTGAAGGAAATTACCAATCTCATATACAAAAAAAACACACAGGTAGGATGCTAAACAAAGAGTAACAGAGCAAATTCTTCATTCTCTATCTACCCCTACTGCCCTATATGGTCCATAGGTCATGAGTAGCTAAAGAGTAAATGACAATGTATTTGTATCTTTAACATATAATTTACTTCATGTCAGCTTTAGTTTTGTCAAGTAACCTAAACTGTGTATGACTTCTAGAGTGGAATATGATATTATGCATAAATAAATGTTCATATAAATAAATACATGAACATATTGCCTAAACCTATGTATATGTGTAATATAAACTCCTAATTATTCCAGAATCCAAATTAAAAGATTTAATTTTCTATGATCTTTTTAATTATTGCATGAAGCCTCTTACAATATCTTATTATGCAGCCTAGAGAGAACTACAATGTTATTCTCGTCAAAAAGTACAAAAGGAAGTAGTAAAATCAAATGCCTCAGAAAAGTTCTTTTTGCCTGAAGGTAGCTATTTTGAAAACAGCATGCTTGGAAACTTCAAAGGATGCTCAATTTTCAAGTATAAAGAGCATCAGCTGCAACACTGTCTCCTACTAGACAATAAAGCATGAATTCAAATTTTGTTACTTTTCTTGTTTTCTTGTTCTTGCCTACCCAGGTTTTGATTATTAATCTTTCACAACTTCCTTTTTTTAAAGGGACACTGTGGATTCACATCACAGGATATTTAAAAACTAGATGATAGGCTCACTAGGACAGTATATCTATTTAATTTAAATATTGTATAAGACAAACTGGCAGAGTCTAGCATGTATAATTTTTGCTTTATCAACAGCTTAAAGGTAAATCAGTACAGGAAGAAATAAGGTAGCACAAACTAAAAAAGATAGATGGGAATTTTCTGCCCCCCAGGATAAATTTAGTTTGCTAAATCTTCCCCATCAACCTGTAACCCAAATTCACTGGAAAGCTTTTTTCCCACTTCAAAAAGACCCCCTCTTGTGCTTCAATGGAAATTCTTGCCAGTCATGTTTTCCTAAGAAGTCAACTCACTAAGATACTATTGCTGCCAGTTAAGAAAAGCAAGAGAAAACAAAGTCGGATCATGAAGCTACTGCTTCACAGTATTTCTGGTGTAACTTGACTACAACAACAATGAATGTGCTACTAAGACCTAAAAAGTTAGGCTGAAGAGAAATCACATTGGAAAAGTTTACCTATATTGTTGTTGGTACTGATCCATCCATCCATCCATCCATCCAAGCAAATAATCAATTGTCTTATGGTGGATCAAAACAACATTCGATTTATGGCTAGAGCAAAAAATGTCTACTCAGCACATTAAAATTGGTACAATTTATCCTTATGTAGAATGAACCAAGATTAAGGTGTTTTCAAAACTATAGATTCCCATTTCTAATTACAGATCAAGCAACCAATTGTAGACAAATCTGCACGCACACTAATATATTTACAAAAATACATTTATCGTACTTGAAACTAATCAAAGTGTTAATAAAATTCCCATAGAGTATATTTTCTTAATTACATATACAATACTTAGTTTTACTGTAATTTTCCAATTTTCTCCATGAAACATAATTGATCAGAAGTCCCCAACCATTGCTCCATGGTGTGTCAGAAATTGGTCCACGCAAATGAACAAAGCCAATCTACACATGCACGGGATTCTGGCAGTGCATAAAACCATGCCCCGGGTCCATGGAAAAATCTTTCTCCATGGAATCAGTCCCAAAGGTTTGGGGACTGTTGTTATAGATTAGTAATACTCTTACATTTTTGTGTGCTTTCTTTTTTTGCCTATATTTATTTTAAAACTTTGTAACATTGTTCAGTGAAGAAATTCAGGTTCTGAATTATGATGTCTCAAGTATCGTTTAACTATCAGCCTTATTCCTTTTACATCAAATTCAGTGAAGCTATTCGAAAACTGAATCAGTTTTTGGAACTGGCTAGGTAATAAACCAAAACCTAAAGTGGTAGAAGTAACTATCTACAGTGGAAAGATATTTGGCATATTTTGGAAGATATATGTTCCTAAAATTAAATTCAGTAAATTCTGTTAAAGACAGGTTTAACTAATGTTAATGTGTCAGATTCTCAATAACACCGATTGTTCTAAATATTTATTCCAGAATTCAATCAACATAACTGAACTCAGTTGAATGAACACACACTCCCAGCAATTCAAGCATATTTAGTCAAATGATTAACAAATATAATTAATGTTGTTTTTATATAAAGAAAAATTTATTTTCATAATATCATGAATGAAGAATTATGGGAATCTTTAATACAGTTAGTACTATGTACTTTTAGAACAGCTAAGGAATTATGAATACCACTGAAAAAATTAATGATTTCTGAATAATTCGCACACAAAACAGAACTAAATTCACACAATGCATTATTCATTGTGAATAATGCATTCACCCACCTCTATAATTATCTGTAACTGCTAAAAATATCTGCACGACTTCTAAAGACTGGAATGCTATTTTTATAAGTTTACTGAAAATGTATGTATGAATATTAATAGATGAAATATTCCTGCAAATAGATTGGACTGCTGGAATGAAGGGGCTAGATGGGAAACAATCCGATAAATTCACATATTATAGATATTACTTACCTAAGAAGGGAAGGAAATCACCTGTACCAATTGTTGGAATCATATCCTGAAATAACTATTTAAAACCTTATCATTTGTAGGAATATAAAATACTCTGTTTAACCCATTCTCACACAGCTTTGATAATTCTCAAAAGGGATTCATTGTACTTGAATAAAGGAGCCATGGTGGTACAGTGGCTAGAATGCAGTATTGCAAGCTAACTCTGCCCACTGACAGTTCAATCCTGACCAGCTCAAGGTTAACCCAACCTTCCATCCTTTCGAGGTCAGTAAAATGAGGACCTCAATTGTTGGGGGCAATATGCTGATTCTGTAAACCACTTAGAGAGGGCTGTAAAGTACCATGGAATGGTATATAAGTCTAATTGCTAGTGCGACTAGTACTGAATAAAAACAAATACATTTGAAACATTTAACATAGTGAATCAATTTTATCCAAAACTACTCAGAGTTTTTATAAAATTAAGGTTACAATTTTAATTATAGCTAAATTAAACTAGATTATGGTAAGTAGTAGACAGATACATGCTCCCTCAAATAAAGATAAATCCTGAGATCACCTGAACACGAATTTAATAAGCAGCAAACATAAATCTAAAAAATAAATATGGCGTGTTTATACAGGTAATTTGCTGTTATTGTTATTTGCAACAGTACAGAAGTATCTTACTTTTTGGTTATTTTGTTCAAAACCAAATATGGGCTTTATCTTTGCAATTTTCCGACAGTTCCATAGTTCCAAGAACTATGATTAAGTTTTTGGGAAATCAATGAGGGACACTTAGCTGTTGTCATCTACTGTAGGCAAGGCAAACTGTACTGTGATGAAACATAAAGAGTAGGTACATATATAAAACACTCCCATTCTTATAGTAAATAGGATGAAGTATCATTAACAAAATACTTTTCCATAACAGGACACATACTATTAGTTATAAACAGATTGTAAATTTACACCAATACAGACTAAAGTAACATTACTGAAAATATAGTCCCTCTTGAAAGAATAATTTAGAGAAAACATTTATCTTTTTCATATTAGTAAAATCACATAATCTTGAAAAAAAGGAATGGTTCAAAAGTTGTTTCTTGGGGCAAGTTTTCATAGAATAAAATTTTATGAGTTGAATAAACTTTAAAATATCAAAATGTATTTGAATTAATCAATTTTTATGTCATATAATTCTTTCTAATATTATGTAGGATGAAGCTGCCTATTTAGCTATTTTAACTGCCAGGAAATAAAATATACTATTACATATTTAAAAAGGAAAAGTTGCCACTCTGAATCCTTAGCCAAGTGAGTGCTATCAAGCATATATTTCTTTGCTCCGGTACTATTGGAGGTCTGGAAACATGCCTTTTTATATCAAGCTTTTGCTCTTTCCTTCAGTGAAGTTTCTGTGTTTAATTTCAAGTCACCTGATTAATAGCCTGGTATCTTAAACATTACACCAAACTGAATCTCTTCAGTGAAACTTATATAACTGTAATCTTGCAGGCTGTTAAATAACCTGCTGCTGCATAAGTCTTAGTCTGATTTCCTTGTTAAATATAGATTCGTACTATCTCGGACCTCTGTGCCTTCCGCCGTGCCATAAAATTGCACCTGTTTATTCAGGCTGGCCTGGGCTGATCTGCATTACCTCTCTGCTCGTTACAATGATTATTTTAGATCCGGTTTAAATTGGACAAATATTCCGTTTTTGTAAATTTCTAGCCACACAAATTTATTATTTTTTATTGTTTTAAACATGGTGTTTGTCTTGTCTATTGTATTTTGTGGTTCTTGTTGTTTTTAAAATGGCTGTACACCGCCCTGAGTCCCTTCGGGAAGGGCGTTATAAAAATATAAAAATAAATAAAATAAATAAATAAACGTGTTGGCAGTATCTCAATAACCTTTAATTATGCATCCTGTACAATCTGGCTTTATTAAAGGTCATCAAGCATTAATTTCCATTCTTTATTTAATAAAACAGAACAGAGTAAAGAATAAGAAAAAAAATATAATAAAAAACAATGCAATTACAGTAACATAAGTTGTACTGTATCTGGTTTCTCATGCATATACAGAAACATATATTATTTTGTTGAATAATATTTTCAAGAACACTATAACCATAATTCATTGTAATTTTCTATACATATGTTTGTTCATTGACAACTCATTTGTAGGACCCAAGTAACTTCGGATCATTAGTACATTGGATAATAGAGGCCATAATTTTTTTCTTTCTCATGTTGAAGGATAATTTCTTGGAAATAATAGGAGCACAAAGAATATATTTCTTTTGCCTAGATGTCAATTTCCATCACTCTAAGATCTAATGAACTTTCAGTTTAGAAGAAAAACATTTCCACATTATAGATAATATATATTTGTAAGGACTGATTTGAATAGATTTAATAAACTAATACGGTGGTTCTCAACCTGTAGTCTGCAGACCCCTAGCAGAACCGCATTGTGATCGCTTGAAGAATTGTTATGATTTATGATGTCTTGTGAGTGTGGCCTTTGTCTGTGGTCATAAAAGGTATTTAAAGGGGGTCTGTGGTGAAGAAAAGGTTGAGAACCACTGTTTTAATTGATTTTATCGTTGTTTACCATCCAGTGTCACTTGTTTAGGATAGGCATCTGTACAAATTGAATAAATAAACAAGCTTTGGATATTATTCCTTCACTTGTTTTCTTTAAAGAACTGCTCTTTTCCATATTTCATTTTTTTAAAATCTATATCTGGTTATCTGATCTCCAATCATAAATAAAGGTATAATGTAAGTCTGTGTTTTGTAGAAAATTCTGCACTGGATCCATCCACGCCATCTTCTAGCCACAAAACCTTGAGAAAAACTAAAATTTTAAACAGTCAGAAGAAACAAGCTCATGGGCTCCATATATTGGGGAGAGATATGGTCTCTCTCTCTCTCTCGAATTTTGGTGTGCAGAAGATAAAAGAGTGTCTTTATCAAGCAGAAAGAATTGAGAGGGCTGAGCTGTGATATACACCAAAGGACAAAACTACTGGCAAAGAGCTATCATAATGAGTTTGGCTCAAGCGGGTGGTTAAATAGAGCTTCCATTCTAAGGGACAGTTTATCGGCTTGTGGTGTAAAAAGGAAAAGTCCGATTGTTTAATTTCCTTAAGAGCTGGATTCCTCAACATTGGAATCTATCTAAAAAAGAATCATGTGGTTTGGGGCCCAGTATCATTAAACTGTACAATATTTTGCTTGAGTAGAAACTTTTCTATGAATAGAATTTTTTCTGTTCTGGATTGGTGTATGACTGAAATGATGTCTGAACCTGAAACCTCGGGAAATAATGTCTCTGCTCTCTTTCTCTGTTTTAAATTCAGCACCATCTAACAATTGTTCGGCATGTGGAAAAAGGTATCTGCACCTAAGCAGAAAGAGCAGAGCGAGCTGACTCTAGATACAACAGAGTTGAGACAAAAAAAAGCAGCATTGCAACTCAACTGATTTTGACTGGAAGTTGACCAAGAGCTGTATTGGTGAGCCTTGCTCAGTCAGCAAGCTTAATGAAGCTTCTATATAAAAAGACATACGAAGAGCTATGCCTTCTGTACAAAAAGATGAGAAATAGGCAGCTTTAGAGATTTGTTAGTAGGTTCCTAGAGATATTTGGCTGTGTATGTAGATAAGGTAGAGCAGGTCACCTTTGGCAGGATCCCAAAGGAGGCCTGTTATCTCCATGGGGATTTTATTGGCTTTATGACTTCATCAATCCAGGGTCAAATGTCACTAACTGTCAGTTGGAAGAGCAAAGATATCTTCCAAGATGTAAGTAGGTCTTCAGAAAGTCTGCTCTACAGATTTTCTCAATGTTTTTTTGTTTGGAGGGAAAAGGAAGGTTTGTCTATGTGTCAGAAAGGAGGTAGGATGTAGAAGACATCTATCATCTTATGGTCAAAGTTGTCCAGAGGGAGTAACACACCTAGTCACTAGGAGAAAAAAAGTTTTCCTATTGGTCTTCATAAACACTGTGATGAGAAGAACCTTTACCTTGGAAAGGGATAGACTAAATTGAAATCTTAAATATATAATCATTGGGAAGAAAATAGGCTTAAAAGTATGGATGATATGTAATTTTGTTATGACTCAAAAAGATTGAAATGATTTTAAATGACTTAATGAAATTAAGGTTAAGATAAATAAAAAAGACTGGTGATGGTATAGAAATATAATGAAATATGGTTCCCTAAAAAGTAATATTTTGCTTTGGTGTTAAAAGAAAAAAAATAACATAATATATGAAAATTAAATGTGAAATAGAAAATTTCCTATAGAAGAGAAGAACTAACAGACCAAATATTAAAAAAATACAGGATGATGGATTTGGAAATACAAATTAAAAGAATAATAGATAGATTATGTTATTTAAATGGAAAAATTTGAAATGAATTAAGAAAATTGAATTATGTAAAAATGAAAAGAACATTAGCTGCTTAATCTATATATATAAAAAATTAGCCCCGTTTGTGTCTGGTAGGTGATCCCGGAAAGTACTGAACCAATTGGGTTCAG